>CM030367.1:139774773-139992939 GCA_017893485.1 Hemerocallis citrina
TATATATATATATATATATATATATATATATATATATATATATATATTTTCTGGGATGTTACACTAACGGTAGATTCCAGGACTGGAATCTGTACTCGTAGAATGTCTAAACCTTGATTTTGTTACCGTAGTAGAATTTTCATAAGAGTGATCGAACCCTATATTGATGAGTACGATAAGGGCTTGCCCTCAGACCTATGTATTATGGGATACATAGAATCCGGATAAGTATACATTAGTGTCATCGTAGTGTAAATGTCTGCATTAGGTATTAAGTCATATCATACACTGACACGACTAGGATAGTCACTTTTCCTGTTTGCATTCAAGTTTGTGTTTGCTAAAGTAGAAGAATCATTGTATTATAGCATTGTGTCAGTTGTATGCAACTGACGTGCCCACAGTTTTCTAGTTGCTGGACTGGATTCGGTATGGACTTGAAGTCACTATTCTGAGTCGTTATAAGATTGAAGAATTTTCATATTTGTGATTGTATTGTATTCGCTTAATTCCACTATGCTGTTGGAAAGAACATGTTGTAAATAAAAATTTTAAACTCCTTGTAAAATTGTACGAAGTTGATGTAACACCCCGAATTCCAAATAAGAATGAATTCGAGATTCCACAGGATCTTTACCTTACTTCGTTCAATTTTACAAGGAATTGAAAGCTTTTTCAATAGTACATCAGAGTTCATTTACACTTGGTTTTTACACAGCGGAAGAAATAAAGATTACAACATTTGAAAACAAAATATAACTTGTACAACTTCATAAATTGAGTCATCGATTGCATCATATTATTTTTACTCCTTCAAGAATAGTCCATTACATGCATGTCAATCTGTGGGCACGTCAGTTACTTATAACTAACGAAATGTTATACTCGACTATCCTCCCTATGCCGGGAATAGTATAACGATCTCATTACTTTAATAAAAACACAATAGTTGAATGAATAATAAAGTGTTAAAGTGGCTACGCTAAACACGTAAGTGTATGTCAGGCTTTAATGCCTAATTCACACATTTTTATACTAGGATGACACTAATACACACTTATTCAGATTCTATGCATCCCATACTACATAGGTCCGAGGGCAAGCGCCTACGATCTTCACAATACAGGGCTCGATCCCTCGCCATGAAACTACCCAATAGCAAGAACAAGGTTCAGGCATTCCATAAGTACGGATCCCAGCCCCAGAGTACACTGCCCGGCTGTTATACAGACTCCTCGTCGTGCGAATCCCCCGCAAGTGCCACTCTAGCCCCGGTATACGTATATACACTGGGGAACGAAAAACTATCTGTCCGACTATTCATGATCCCGGAGTACACCGCTCGATCAATCATTATAATCCCGGATTTCAAAAATAAACTCGTCCCCATCGGAGCAACCACAGTCCCAGAGTACACTGCCCAACTGGGTCTATAGTTCCGAAGTACATCGCCTGACTATATAGAGTGCCCCACTTACATTTGCCCAGGTTTACTACACTTCACTTAAGTGCCTAACTCTTAATGTTCAAGACATGAATAATCTTTCAAGCCTAGAATTAGTATCACCTATT
Source organism: Hemerocallis citrina (assembly GCA_017893485.1). Lineage (NCBI taxonomy): Eukaryota > Viridiplantae > Streptophyta > Magnoliopsida > Asparagales > Asphodelaceae > Hemerocallis > Hemerocallis citrina. The sequence goes on from CM030367.1 coordinate 139,776,346, forward strand.
ACCGGACTTAATCAACATCCACCGTGATAGCTCCATGGAAAATCTCAAAATATAATAATCATTTCATTCAAAATTGCCGGTATACGAGGACTTACTAACTCTAAATTCAAATTTCTCATGTACGAGAATAATGGGTATTCACACCCTTTCAATAATCATGCCTATGCCTCCAACTTATTTATGATTCAACTTAGTATTTATTCATGCCTTTTTAAACATAGACAAATGGTCTCTATCTCAAAAGAATTCAACATTATAAACTTATATAAGCAATTGAATCAAATTCCTATCTCAACATGAGTGTTTGTTCAATAATATTCATTTCAAGAACACAATTTCGCTACATGATTTATTACAACAAAATCTAAGTCATCACAATGTCTTTGTTCATTATAAAATATTTTTTAAACAAGATATAAGTGTAATTCCTCAAAAGATCACTTCACGAAATATACTAGAATTCTATTCTCATGATTTTCATTTCTTTTTATACTTCAAATTATACAAGCAACCTATCTTCTAATATTTTCATTATACTTTATATCCATAATCCAATTTAATTAGAGCTTCATTGCATAAAGAAAAATCCATTTCATATTCATAATCAGTTTCAGTAAAATTTTCATTTCACATCTATACTTAGTTTCGATTAAATCCCTTTAGAAAAATATCAATTCATTGAAAGAATAAGAAAACAACAAAAAAAAAAATAAAAAGGTGCTTCCAGGTTTCGAACCCATGACCCCAGACTGAAACCGCACAGAGCTTAAGCACAACTCGCCGACCACTAGTCCAAGTGGACTTTGGTGTTCAAATGCCTCGATAAAAACCCTTTATGTTCACTCTGGCTTCGGGTGAATTTTAAAACAAGAAAAATTTATATACTTGGGCATAACGGGTTTCGAACCCAGGCCCAAAGGGAAACCAGCGCAACACTTAGACCACTAGGCCAAGTGCGCCTATCGATATGTAGTCTCTTCATATATTTTTATTCCAACTTTCTATTATTCCACTATTTCACAAAAATCGATTCTCTAATTGTTCTAATCTTTTATTAGGCTGAAATTACTTCATATAAACTAAGTTTACTTTCTACAGTAACTCAATGATTTTGTTATTGTTTTTGGTGTGAGAAGAGAAGAGAAATAGTGGGCTATTTATAGGTCTAGGCTAGGGTCTAATGTGCAAAATTCTACATCCTAATAACTCCCCCATTTAACATAATTAAAACTTCCAGTCAAAAAATAACCCCTCTCAAGCCTTAACACTCCTCATTTAATCTCTCTCTTTAGTACTCTAAAACTTAACCCCCACTCTAACTCACATCCATTCCTTCCTTTCTTCATGTCAAACTGGTCACTGTTGTCCAAGTGAAATCCGGTCATACTCCAAGCATATGCACATATGCACTTTACAACCAAATTCAAAACCATAACACACACTTAGTCCACTTATGAACCAAATGTTTATACACATTAATTCACTTAATCACCACATTAAGTTTCCGAACCATAACAGCACCCTCCACTTTACACTAATCATTTATACAGTAATTACATATTAAATTCACTAACAGTCACTTTATATTACTATTTCATATAATACTAGCAATCATATAAACTATACATTATATACTACTATTCATTTATTATTTATATATATGCCATCATGGGTAATTTCTTTTATACAACCAGCACAACCATTCTCCATATATATCATATATATAATTATACTCTTGAAAATTATGGGGTGTCACACGCACTCCGAAATTTATTTTGAAAAACAAATGTGCTTAAGTATGTTTACCAAAAATACGTGCGTCGCACGCAAAACATGAAAATGCGAAATTTGTCTTTATCAACGAAAAAATGTTAAAGATGATAAAATACAATATAAGAAAAATATTTATTAATTTTTATATATTCTATGACGTAATTACTAAGTATGTAGAACACACGTGCGTTTCACGTACAAAAATCATTTTAATCAAAATAGGAAAAAAATGAATTTCCATTAAAAAAATTGATTTGAATACATAAATTAAATAATTTAAATGCATATAAAATATTGCACGTAGCGGCGAAAACTCATAATCGATACGTGAATCAAAAACACGTAAAAAACCACATAAAACTCAGAGATTGAAATTCAATATTTTAGTTAACCCAAATAGAATAAAATGTACAGGAAATATATAAATAGTCGGTAATCAAAATATGTGGTGAAAACACGTTACAAAATGCACGTGCGTAACATACAGGGGCAAAATTGTAATTCACAATTTTGCGGGGTATTACAGTTGAAGTAAAAGATCTTGTATTTGCTATGAATTATCTGTGTCTAGAATTTAGGGTGTTACATTTATAGTTTTGTGGGAGAGCAGTTAGGGAAGGTTTCATAACTGATTTGAATCAATCCATTTGATTCAGGATTTGAACCATTAATTACCTTCCTGACTATTACGAGATTTGATTACCAACCATAAATGGTTGGTTAATCTCCCTTAATTGGGCTGTAGTTTGTGTGGTGGGTCAGTGGATGACCCATATTAGTGTTTTGGGCATGTAGTTGTTGTAGAAAGGATTGCTTCGCTCTTTAAGATCTCCGAGATTTATGCGGGGATCACACGATCCTGATTAGCCGTTATTTTTGCACACATCATATGCACCCCCCCCCCACTCCTAGAGGCCATTTCTAATGACCTTCGAGGAATACATAACGATTTGTAAAAATTAGCGGGCATCAACATTCGGTGTCCGAAGTAGTAGGGGTTCGGCTGCCGAGGGTGTATGAGCTTTGACATGCTGACCCTGTTCGCAAACAGTGTTTTACGCCATTTTTTAGAACACCTCGGATGAAAATCCAAGGGACGAGGCTTTCAGAGGTTCATCTTGTCGACTTCCTTCGTTAGTGGCAATTTGCGCCAATTTTGAGGGTGCTTCGAATGACAAACCAATGGACGAAGTTGTAGGGTGCTCGGCATGCTGACCCTCCTCCTGAGTTGCGCTTGTTGCCACTTTTGAGAGTGCCTCGAATGATAATCCGAGGGACGAGAGTGTAGGGTGCGAGTGGCACTTGATGCCACTGAGAGCGCCTCGAATGACAATCCGAGGGATGAGGGTGTAGGGTGCTTGAGGCGCCAACCCTCTTCTTCAGTGGAATTCTGCTCCACTTTTGAGAATGCCCCGAACGAAAGTCGGAGGGACAAAACTGTAGGGTGCTAGGAATGCCGGCCCTCCTCGCAAATGGCACCTTATGCCACTTTTAAGAGCGCATAGAATGATAATCCGAAGGAGGAAGGTGTATGGGGCTCGAGCGGTCAACCCTCTTTGTCAGTGACGTTTTGCGCCAATTTTGAGGGTGCCTCGAATGACAATCAGAAGGACGATGGTGTAGAGTGTTCGGCGTGCCGACCTTCCTTGCAAATGGCACTTGATGCCACATTTGCAAGCGCATCGAATGACAATCCAAAGGATGAGGGTGTGGGGAGCTTGAGGCGCCGACCCTCTTTTCGAGTGGAATTTAGTGCCAATTTTGAGAGTGCTTCGAATGAAAATATGAGGGACGAGGGTGTAAGGTGCTCGAGGCGCCGACCCTCTTCGTCAGTGACATTTTGTGTCACTTTCGAGAGTGCTTTGAATGCCAATCCAAGAGATGAGTCTGTGGGTAATCCAAACCTCTTGTCAAGTGGCGTTCCGCACCACTTTTGTGGGTGCTTCGAATGATGAATCGAGGGTCGAGGCAGTGGGAAATCTGAACCTCTTCCGAGGGTAGTGATTCTAAGGAGGAAACTTGTTGAATATTCTGAAACTGTCTAGGTTGCAACGTGGAGGATCACGTGGCTGTGGGTGCACGTAGGTTGTCCTACGTCAAGATTTGCTAGAATTGAAGCATTTTCCCATCATAGCCGTTAGATGGAGGTGGAGGGTTTGGGATTTTCCACGTCAGCATTGTGGGCATCAAGGAGTCTTCCAAGAAACCTATAAATCTCCCACCTCCTTCAAATGTCTCTGCATACTCTCTTACTAACTTCGCGGGTATTTTTCTTCCCTAAATGATCTTTCTTCCATCGAGTTTTTTGGTGAGTACCCGAATGGAAATCCAAGGGTTGAGACTAGATGGAGTTGAATTCTTGGATGTAACTTGGGGATATTTAGGTGATCATTTATACGATTCGCAACGTACAATATTACTTGTATGCCAAACCTCTCTTGCTTGTGAAGTTCCTCAAGTTTTCTTCTAGAATCGGTCAGCCTTCGGTGTGCTTTCGGCATTCATATTCAGTCCTTCTAGCACACGCTGATAGTTAGGGGCAAAAGCAAAGCATGACAAAAAAAACCTTCTTCCTCCCAGGAATTAGGTGTAGTTTCTGTTTGAGGTTTTGTGTTCTACTTGCCAACTACGGATAAAAAAAACTCATCTTGTACTGATTACTCATTTTAATAAAAGAGTTCTTTCTTAATCTTCTGCCTAAACCGTCGTTTGCCCTAGTCTGCATTTTTTTTGTTCAACCCTTAAGACTTTGGTTTGTTTGGCTACCTTTAGATTGTGTGCTAGACCTCAAGCGGCATAGTCCTGGGATACCGAACTTCATTTACTCCAAAATGAACTGGGTGGGAGGACGTCATTACTCAGCTTCGGCTTAAGGCGAGGGAATAAGAGGACGCATCTTCCAAAAATATTTGGGCATCGGTAAGTGTGGTACGGGAGCTGTCCGTTTGAAGGAGATGACTCTCGTACCTAGTATGGCCCTGGTAGAGGCTGGGGGTGACATGCATTGTCGGTCGAAGTCCATCCCAAGGCGAATGCTTATGAAGATGGAATTGGAGAGTCAGGTTCGTCGGGAACTTTCCAAAGCTGGTATTCGAGTCAAGCTTCTCACCCCTGGACATGACAGCTCGAGGGACGAAGCCTTAGAAATTCTGAATATCTAAGAAAATGCGTGATCCGAGGGGCTGGACTTGGTGTTTTTAGCCCACCAGACCCTTGGTGGTGTTTAGCACTGACACGTTTACCCAATACCCGGACCCGACCTAGACTCGACATTGAACTGGAATCGACCCGATCTATACAGGTCTGGGTCCGGGTCCGGGTCCTAAAATAAGACCTGATGCACTTTCGGGTCCGGATCTGGGTCCGGATCCGCTCAAAATAGAACCGACCCGGACTCGTTAAAAAATACCCCCAAACATATAGAATTTGAATAATAGGGTTATAGGAATATACATATAAAAGTAATTGTTAAAGATAGATATGTAAATATAATATTAATTTATGTACTTAAGTGTAAAAATTGTTAGAATCGTAGGGTATCGGGTGCAAAAATACTTAGGTGCAAATATTTATTCTCTACTACCCGACCTGACGGGTAATTTTTTTTTACTAGGACCCAGACCTGGATCCAGACCCGGTTCTTGCAAGTCCGGGTCCGGGTCCAGGTCCAATTTTTGGACCCGTGAGGTACCGGGTCCGGGTAGTGGAGGACCCAACCCGATAGGACCCAATACCAGCTCTAGTGGTGTTATTGTCATGTGCGAGCTACGTCGGTTTGAGGGAATTGAGGCGTATATTCTCCTTCACATGGTGGTCATGTGTGAGCCACGTGGAGAGCCGTGATTTTGCCACGTGGTCATTGTGGTTAACTAGGAGTCTCTCCCCATCTATATAATCCTCCCCCCGACTTTAATTCCTTGCTTTATTTTCTCTTTCTTCTAATTTCTAGCCCTCATTTCTAGTATGACTCTTCCCCTTTCAGCGGCTTTCCCAGCAGTTCTTGACAACATTCACGGTAGGTCATTTAGAACTTTTGTGAGCATGACTATGGTTCGGTCGAGCGAGTTAGCTAGCATTTCGGGGTGCCCAGAAGTGGAGAGGGTAGAAGATGAGGATTCCTTGGCATTAACAGAGGGTTAGGAACAAGGAGTTGTGTCGTTATAGGTTCCGACCGTCTGGGTCTATCTTGATGAGTTGGAAGATCATGTCACCCATGGTGTACATCATTCGTCACCGGGACCAGGGGTCGAAGCTGACGATGTCGTGAGCACTTTGGAAAAAGGTGTTCTCCATAGAATCTGAGACATGTATTTCATCCCTCCGGAATATGAGCTTATGCTCCCCAGTCCGGGTCATCGAGTGACTAACTGCCTTGCCGCTTGGTACTGCATTTTTCCCGTATATGAATTCATCTTCGAGCTTTGGCTTCTGATGCACCCTTTCAATTAAGGATATACTTAACTGGGCTGGTGTCAGTCTCATGCAGATCGGCCCAAATTCTTGGAAGCAGATGATCAGCTTGATCATTCTATGTCGAGGGGCCGAAGTTACCCTGAAGCTCAAGCATTTCTATTTCTGTATAGGCCTGTGCAAGGTCCAGAAGATCGATGTTCTGTGTTTCTTGTCACCGAGGACAGAAAGGATGGTGGTCTTCGGACACCCCGACTCCATCAAGTACTGAAAATCCCGGTTCTTGGTCGTCCGTAGTCCTGAGTGATGGGATATCCCAACCAAGTGGGTGTAGATGTACCCAAGCATAGGGCGCCAAAGGAGAGTGAATTCTCGCCTGAGGAGAATTCGGAGCTCAACCGGACTTTTGCCGAAGGAAGTGTCGACTGGCCGTCAGTTTCAGAGGATGTGTTAGCAGATTGTGGGCTTAGCTCGGACGACCCTAGAATGTTCTTTTATTTTAGCTATTTATCGTTATCTTCTTTTGAACCACATCTCTTTTTTAGGTATGTTGACTAATGAAATGCTTAAGGAGTGTCGGGCTATATTAGGGCAAAGAAACGAACGTCTGAACCCCTTGCCTCTGAGGGGCCTCTTTCTAAAAAGGAAACGAGGTTGTCTAGGAAGGAGGTGGTGTCGAATCCTCTGGCCTCTAATCAAAAGACTGTTGCAGTTCTCGCCGAATCAACCTCGGCGGGAGAGGTCTGGACATCCGCATGGTCCATCTAGGAGACAGACTCGCTCATCAATCGGCTAAATTCTTTGCAGGTGATTGAGCACCTCGCCACTCCTCCTGATATGGAAAAACTGAAGGATGAGCCGCTCTACGAGATCTACGCCCAATGGTCTCCGATCGCGGTCCTCGTAAGAGATTTATCTTAGTGTGCTTTCACAGTACATTGGTGCATATATATATATATATATATATATATATATATATATATATATATATATATATATATAGATCTACGCCCAATGGTCTCCGATCGCGGTCCTCGTAAGAGATTTATCTTAGTGTGCTTTCACAGTACATTGGTGCATATATATATATATATATATATATATATATATATATATATATATATATATATATATATTGCGAAAATTTCGTTCCTTGGTAGGTGGCCCAAGATGGGGTTGAGATGAAGAGAAGGGCAGACGCCCGCCTTCGGCGAACCTAAGTTATAGAGGCGAGCGAAAAGAAGATAATTAGGAGAAATATCCAGCTCTACCAGTGGGGTAAAGGAGTTTAAGGACAAGATGAAGAAGGGGAAGAGGTCTCGGGAGGAGCTGGAGAAGGAGAAGACAGCCCTGGAGGGGCTTAAGCTGGCTTGGGAGGCCCAGGAGAAGGTGTTAGTGGCCGAGCACGATGATGCCATCAACCGCTTGATCCGCACCTTGGATGAGGGCTATGACCTCGCTCTCAAGGACATCATGCGGATGTATGAGGTGTTGAACTTAAAGGCATCTTATTGGACATGGAGGAGGGGATGAGCCTTCAGACAAAGAGCGCTCCCCCTTCAATGAAGACCCCGAAACCAAAGCAGAACACATCGTTGTAGATGCGTATAGAGAGATGAGTCATTGTCACCTAAGCAGTAGATTTAGGATTTTTTCGTTCTTATCTTTTGCCTAATGGCGGACTGGCCACCCCCCCCCCCCCCCCTTCCCCCCATGTATCCACTTTCTGAATGAATGAATCTTTTTGTCGAGTCCCAAATGTTTCTCCGTTTGTTAGTTTTTAGCGAAGTTTCTATTGTCATGTTTTCGAAAGACAATCCAAGGGACGAGTTTTCTAGAAGAAGAGGGGGACACAAGTCTCTGAAGTTGGCGTTTCCTAGTGCTTTTGTGCCAAATCGGTTGTTTTGAATGTTAATCCGAGCCTTCTGGTATTTTCTGCCGCTTTAGAGAGTATCTTGGATGAGAATCCAAGGTCCGAGGCCGAGGAGGATCTGAATACAATCTCAAGTGGAGTTTTTTCTACACCTTTTGAGAGTACCTTGAATGAAAATCCGAGGTCTGAGGCCGTGGACTTGTCCGAACCTCTTCTCAAGTGGTGTTTCTCACCACTTAAGGACTTGTTCGAACCTGTTCTCAAGTGGCTTTTCACCACTTTTTTAGAGTAACTCAAATGAAAATCCGAGTCTGAGGCCAAGGTGAAACAAAACATTAGGCGATTAATTAGAAAAGAATCACAAATTTCATGATCTTTTATTTGCCTATTGGAAAAATAAACTTGAGTGATGGGATATCCCCACTGAGTGGGTGTACAATATACCCAACCGTAGGGCACCGAAGGAGAGTGATTTATCGCCTAAGGAGAATTTGGAGCTCGACCAGTTTTTTTCCGAAGGAAGTGTCGAGTGGCTATCGGTTTTGGAGGATGTGTTGGCAGATTGCGGAATTAGCTCAGCCGCTTAGGTTGGTTCCTCCAGTAAGACCTATCTTTCAAGAAAATCTAGGATCGGGTCCATCCATGTTGTCGACCATGTTTGAGGTCTGACGTAAAGGACTTCAACATTTTCCTTATCAATACTTGGTGGGACAAGGACTTCTACCAACATGGTGCGATCAAGACCTTCGAAGGAAGACGATGCCAGCTTGGATAGGGCGTATGCCTGGCTGTTCTCTTCTTGAGGGATGCAGGTGACATAGGTCTTTTCAAATTCGGCTAGAGTCCCTTTAACATGGGCTAGGTACTGAATCATGCCAACGTATTGGGCTTCATACTCTCCAGAGATCTGATTTACTACCACTTGAGAATTGTTGAAGGCCCTCACCTATCTTGCCCTGACTTTGCGAGCTAAAAGTAGTCCGACTATTAGCACCTCGTACTCGGCCTCGTTATTAGAGGCTCGGATGTTTAGGTGCAAAGAGTACTGAAAGAAAAACTTGTTCTGACCCTGCAGTATCACACCTGCTTCGCTTCCTTCTTTACAAAAGGACCCATCCACATAATGCTTCCAGATGGGCGTTTCCTCCTAGACCTCATATGGCTTTGAGATAGTGCATTATGTGATGAACTCGACTAGCGCCAGACCCTTAATGGCAGTCCTCGGCTTGTAACTACGTCATGTTGACTCAGCTTGATCGACCATTTGATCAGTCGTCTGAAGTTCTCTGAATTATGAAGGACTTGTTTCATGGGCTGTTCGGTGGGGACTTGGACAGAGTGCGCCTGGAAGTAAGGGTGAAGCTTTCGTGCCGCCATAACCAAAGCGTAGGCTAATTTCTCCATTTTGGCGTACCAGAGATCGGCGTCGTAGGGTACTTTTCTCACATAATAGACTTCCTGGATGAAGAGGGCATCGAGGAGTTTATCAACTTCCTCTTTCAAGGCTTGTTGCCTATCTGGGGTGACTCATCTTTCAAGGCTTGTTGCCTATCTGGGGTGAACTTTCAGTGCTTTTGCCATATTGGTTTTTCCTTTGGATCGTCGCTTAGCTTGTGCATTATCAGATCTTCGGAATGGCCTGGCATATTCAAGGTTGTCTACGCAAATAGATCCCTGTTCCTTTGGATGTAGGAGATGATATCTTCTTTGAGCTTGGGAGGCAGGACCTTGCTAACTTGGAATTTTCTGGTTTCGTCGCTTGATGGAAAAGGATCTTCTTTAGCTCATCAACGGGCTTGGAGCTGATCGAGCTTCTTTTGGATGGAATCCCTTTTTCATCCAAAGGGAGGATAAAGCCCCCCATCGTAGCAGTATACAATGCCCAGGCCGCTTCCTAACTGCACTTAACAATTCCAACCCCAAACTTCATGGGGAACTTCGGCGGCCTGGAGTGTAACGCCTTGAGCACCGCAGCTGCACACACATATGCACACGCAAACAAAACAATTCCTAACAATGGCCCACCATGGATTGCCACACAAAAGGTGCTATAGTTTTTAGGTGATCTTTGATCATAGGCAAATATATTTATACACACACTTACTAAATATCCGATATGGGATTTCTCCACCTCCTCCCCCACCACCACAATCACGTGAGAGGGGGCACACACAACAAGCACACCTTCACTTCTCCTTCTTCACACCCGGGGCCCACATCCAACCAAGCTGCCATCGAATGCACAACCACACACTAATCATTCATGGCCTACAACTTCCAAACAACCAAGCCCATACAACTTCCTATAGGCCCATTCTATTATTATTATTATTATTATTATTATTATTATTATTATTATTATTATTATTATTATTATATATATATATATATATATATATATATATATATATATATATATATATATATATATATATATATATATATATATAATACTATATATACTCTTAAGTACGAGGTGTTACACACACCCCACCTGAAGAACTCAGCATCCTTGCTGAGCCCGGAAAATGCAACTTGATCCAGGATCCCCTTTCTAACTGATGTGATCTACACCTGTATGCTACTTCTATGTCATCTGTACTGGTCGTAGGCCATCTGTAATGGCCTTGTAACCATTGTGGCATCACCATCGGTGTCGAAAGTCGGCTCTGATACCATTTGTAACGCCCTGAGCCCCGCTCAGCTGTACACACGGCTACGTGTGCATGCACACGCGGAAAAAATAAATCCTTACAACGGCCCACCATAGGCTTGTCTCACAAAATGTGCTATAGCTTTCGAGTGACCTTTGATCATAGGAAAATATATTTATACACACACTTACTCACTCAATATCTGATATGGGATCTCTCCACATTCCCCCACCACCACACTCACGTGAGAGGGGGCACACACACACTCCACACACAGAGCAAGCACACCTTCACTTCTCCTTCTTCACACCCGAAGCCCACATCCAACCAAGCTGCCATCAAATGCACAACCACACACTAATCATTCATGGCCTACAACTTCCAAACAACCAATCCCATACAACTTCCTATAGGCCCATTCTATTATTATTATTATTATTATATATATATATATATATATATATATATATATATATATATATATATATATATATATATATATATATATATACTATCTTAAGGTCTTAAGTACTGGGTATTACATTGAGGGATACAAGGCCGGGACGCCCGAAGATGGTGTTGTAGGCGACTATAACGTTATCCACCATGAAGTCCATTGCCTCAATACGGGCTGCTGGGATTTACCGGTGGTCACATCCAGTGTAACGATCCCTTCGATCCGAACCGAGACTCCTGAATCCGTGGAAGGTGTAACCGATCGGTTTTAATCTATCCCTGGTGAGTCTGAGGCCTTCAAAGGCCCCAATGAAGAGAATATTAATCGAACTATTGTTGTCGACAAGAATGCATCAAACCTTGTGGTTTGCCAAGCCGAGGTTGATCACCAAAGCATCGCAGTGGGGTGTGTTGATGCCTTATAGGTCCTTGTCTGAGAAGGAGATGAGCAACCCCATAATTCTGGAAGTGGGGCACTTGTGGACCGAGTTCAACTCTTGGATGAACGCCTTCCTGGAAGAGTTAGAGTCCCCTCCCATCGGTCATCCATGTATGGAATGGAGGATGACCCTCTATTCGGACTCCTGAGGTTTGAAGTCTTATTTCGAACGCTTATTTGAGGCTCGGGGAGGATAAGATTTCCTCTTTTCTTTCTTAGAGAACTTAGATAAGTAACCCCTCCTAATTAGGGCCTCGATATCGTCCTTGAGAGCGCAGCATTCATCGTTCTCATGGCCGTGGTCCCGATGGAACCGAAAAAAGAACCTCTTATCCCTGTTCTGCCCGAGAGTAACCCTTCACTGAGGGCGATGGATGAGCCCTTCGTCGCCTATTTCCATATGTACAGCTGAGATGCTGACAGTGATGGGGGTGAATTTTTCGAACCAAGGTGCAAAGGGAGGTCACCTCTGCCTCGAGGCATCCTTCTGAGAATTTTTAGGAGCCTCAGTGTTGTCCATCTTCTTCTTCTCCTTGGGGAGGACTCCTTTTCCTCGAGATAAAGGGCTTCCTCGACTCAGATGTATTTCTCAATTTGGGATCAGAGGTCAGTAAAGTTCGATGGTGGCCTCTTAGCAAGGGAGGTCTTTAGAAGGTCATGCCTGATGTTGTGCCTGAAGGCAACGACCGCTACTTCGTAATTCAATGAAGAGATGGACCAAGCCTCTGTTGTGAACCTTTTGATGAAGCTCCGGAGGGTCTCTCCCTCCTTATGATTCAAGTCCAGCAGCGAGGCACTTGTTTTCTCTGCTTTTCGGCTCGTCACGAAGTGAGTTAAGATGCTCTCTTCGAGCTGATCGAATGAGGACATAGAGTTAGGGACGAGCCGGGAGTACCATTCCCTCGATGTGGTATGTCGGGTCGGTTTCCTCATTGTACGAATCGATGGTAGGAAGATTAAAGTCTCGGGGGACCATTGTTTCAAGAATGAGGGAGGAGAAAGTAGGCCGGACAAGCTGGTACCCCTTGCTTTCTTGCCTCTCCTCTTCTCTTATCTCAGCAAGCCGGTCTTCCATTTGCTTGAGACTTTTAAGCACATCGTCTTCTTGTCCTTCGGATCGAGTGGACTCGTAGGAATCCTCGATATGGACGACCCTGGTGCGAGGAGGGCTCGGCTGCCGACTTCATCTGGGCTCCTGGAGGAGAGCCCGTAGGACTTCATCCCAAAAGTTCTGGAACTCCGCTTAGGTAACAGGGACACCTTCCCCTTGGTTCGGCCCTTAGGCTTGAAGGTTGACAAGGGATGGACTTCGCTCTTACCTCCGGTTGTGATGGGAGGGGAGTCTCTGGGTCCACCAACCGCGGGGGAGCGACTCCTTCGGCTCCCTGGTGTCCGAATGGGGACCCCCATTCTTAGAGCAGTTCTATTTGATGCGATTGCAGAGGTCTTCCTCCTACCAATTGTGGATGAGACTCCAAAGGTCGGGCTGAGAGGGTTCGGGCCTTCTGTTGGCTAAGCGAGAGGATGAAGGGTTCGGAGCAGGCCGGCTCTCTGAGCCGGGCTGTCGTGACTACTGTGTAGCAGCTACTACCGGACGGATCGGAGGAGGAGGAGGCGGAGGGTCCACCTGAAGACTAGGAGTGGGCATCCTCTTGGCCTTAGGGGCCATGGTGGGAGGAGGCTCCTACAGCGAGAGATTGGACCCCCATACGACGTCAATCTGATGCTGCTTTTTTCGGTATGGGAGCAACTAGATAATGAGTTATTATATCGAAGTGAAAAACTAGGATCAGAACTGTCGATCTGGTATTGATGTGTGGCTAGTATTTGACTGGATCTATGGATCTAGTAGTGGTTGCACTGGTTGCTGGCTGCCGAAAACTTGTAAAGACAGCCTGAAACACCGGAATGGATCCCGACTACAGACCCTTCGATGATCAAGTCAGTAACCAGAAGTGTAAAACTGGGTTTAGTGGGCAAAATATTGATTACCTAGAAATTGAGGAGAGGAGTCTGTATTTATAGGCCTATGGAAGAGCAGTTAAGGAAGGTTTTCTTAACTAATTTGAATCAATCCCTTTGATTCAGGATCTGAAACGTTAATTACCTCCCTGATTATCAGGGGATTTGATTACCAACCACAAATGGTTGGCTAATCTCCCCTAGTTGGACTGCAGTTTATGTGGTGGGCCAGTGGACTGCCCATATTAGTATTGTAGGAGTATAGTTTTCGTAGAAAGGACTACTTTGCTCTTTAAGATCTCCAAGGTTCGTGCGGGGATTGCACGGTTCTGATTAGCAATGACTTTTACCCACATCAATAACAAAATTTTAACTTAATATTTCAGTCACAAATATTAAAAAAAAAATAGGTATTAAGGAAAATTTACAAATGAGTGTAATTTTAATGTAGAATGAGGGTGTAAAAAAGGTCGATGATCATGTTTAATTTTGAGAGAACATAAAAGAGCTTAAAGATTATATGGAAATTAGTATATACGTGATGTATCTAATTTTTATACAAATATTTGTACTCATTTACCCATTAAAATTGCTTGTTAAGATTTCAATTAATTAATTTTTTTGAAGAAATAAGATTTTTGATGCAAAAAGTGAAGATTTTTGGTAAAAATCAACAAACAAAGCAAAACTATTGATTTATTAATTTTTATTGTTTTGTTGAATCTTAATTTGCTAATTGAGCTAAAAGTGCGATAAATAATTTTAGAAGGGTTTAAATGAGCTAATATGATTTTTAGTTAGTTTCATTTATTTTAAACTAATTAATGTTATTTTATTTTTAAAACCCTAATTTCTGATATTATTTTTGTGTATACAGCACGTATTTGCAAGAAAAGGAAAGAAAAAAAAAAGGAGAATGAAATAAAGATCAGATTAAAGAAGGAAGGAAATAAATGAAAAAGGAGGAGATTTTTCTGCAAAGAGCAATACCTAATTCTCTTTCTCGTTTGCTTATAAATACACACCAAGGTGGAACACGCTTACCAAGAGATGACGGCTAAAAAAAAAGGACGTGCCCGTGCTGATCGAGACAAACAGAGGGCGTGCACTGACATGGCAAGCCCCTCTTCGTTAATCTTTGGGATTGAGACGCAGAGACGAGGAAATTGAGAACTGACGAGAGACAGCTTCTGATCTGACGTGGCGACGTGAAGGTGTGCACACGTGCTAACGGTGACAGAGCGACGAGACAGCGGCTGCAGCAGATCTGACGTGACGGCGGTTCAGGGCAGAGATAGCACGCGGTTCGAGACATGTTTTTGACCTGCTAACCTGACGTGCGGTGACGTGGCACTGCACTGTGCGCTGTATTTTCTGAGACAGAAACAAAACAGAACTGGACATAGAAGTGGCCTACTGTTTGGTTTGCAATTTTCTTTAGTTCTCTTTGTATCTCTTTTTCTCTAATTTTATCATACACTTCAAAACAATATTTGTTAATTGCAATAATTTTATTATGAACTAAATATTATTTTTCTAGGGCTAAGATATAGCCTAGTTTTTTAGAACACAATTTTAATTCCTTATCACTGTTCTATTTTTCCATGGTTGTGTGTTGATTTTTATTATTAATGCGTACAATTGGTGGATAGACATTTGTATGATCTTTTAAATCATGAAGAGACCGAACTGGTAATTTGTGGTTAATAAAAATTAAACACCATTATAGGGGCAAACTGCTGTTAATGTCAAGAAATCCATAGATCTTAATTAATTTTCAATTGATAATTTGTGAATGACTAAGACAAATAATTAGTTGAGAATAATTTTGATACTGCTTGAGAGAGAGTATTGAATAATTTTGGAATTTTGGTCTACAACTTGGAAAAATAATATTTTCATAAGGAGTTATAAATTATGTGTGATAAACTAGGTGAAGTCAAAAGCCCTAGAATTAATTTTGCCATTAACAAATTACAAAAATTTCACAGCCCGCTCCCTCTTCACTAATTTAGTAAGCTTTAATTAGATTAATTTAATTTAGTTGTTTTATCATTTATTAATTTCGATTATCCAAATAGTGATT
Source organism: Hemerocallis citrina (assembly GCA_017893485.1). Taxonomy (NCBI): domain Eukaryota; kingdom Viridiplantae; phylum Streptophyta; class Magnoliopsida; order Asparagales; family Asphodelaceae; genus Hemerocallis; species Hemerocallis citrina. The sequence continues at coordinate 139,791,999 of CM030367.1, forward strand.
CATCTAGTAATTTCGGTACTCAATAAAATAATTAGTCTCTGTGGGTTCGACACTCTATTCACTTAACTATACTACTTGTTGCGATTTTGTACACTTGCAAATATTCACATCAATACGTAGAACGATAAATAGGTTTTGAAAAGAAAGCTAAACAAAAAAAAATTAAGGTTGGATCTAATATTATTTTTTCCTTTCATTACATAATATAAATAAGTTTTTTTCAGAAAATGGTCAGAACTAAAAATATTAAGGTCAACATTGGGTTTAATTAGTGATGGCAATCGGGTCCACCGGACAAGGTCGGGCCCAACCTGTTCGGGTTGGACCCAGTTTCGGCCTTGTTCGGTTTGGGTTGGGCCAACAGCAGGGCCGGACCGGGCCGGGCCAGGTTGGGAAATAAAAAAAATGACCCGGTCAACACATGAATTGTAACACATCGAATTTGTAAAATACCGAAAATGCCTGTTTTTATATATTTTGAGTGATGAAAATTATTTTTGATGTATTTTAATTAAATATTGATATTAGTATGAATATTTGTGGTAGATTGGTCTTATTGTTATATTAGAGTTAAGAGTTGAGATTTTGCGTGAGGAAATATAGTTTATTTTATTTTATCATTTTGGGGAGTTATTATAAGTTAATTTTAATGTATTTGGTATTGTTCATATTAGTATAGAAAAGAGTTAGGTTTATTTGTAATATTTTGGCTTTGGAGGGTTTATAGGCAAATATACCTTACTTATATTATTAATATATATTATATATCTTAAAACAAAACCCCTCCCCAATTTTTATTTCCTTAATTCCTTCTTTCTTCTTCTCCCTTCCGTTCTATTCTCCCGATCCCAAACCGCACCCAATCGGCCGGCCACCTCCCCACTCAAATCCACCCCATCTCTTCTTTGTTTTCGAATTTATTTGAGGGGACAGCTAATTGAAGGGTTCTCTACAACGTGGTAGCATCGGATTTTCGAACGGATGTCGAAAAGGTATACCCTATTTTATTTATTCGTATCAAATTAAGTGTGGTTAGTTTTATTGAGTAGAAATATTATAATAGAGAAGTTTAGAGAGGTTGGAAGTGGTAGATTGGAGGAATTGGTAGATAGTTAGAGAAATTGTAAGTTGTTGATAAATTAGGATTTTGGGTTTGTAAAATAGAGTTATATACATGAGAATTATCCCTTGTATGGTGGAAAAAAATTGTAGTGAGCTATTAGAATAAAATGGGGAGTGGTGATTTTGGCATAAACTCGAATTTTGGAGTTTATGAAATCGGGTAGAAAACTCGATCCAAATAATTGTAGATAACGCATATGAGGGTGTAGAGTATTATGCAAGGATTAATATGAATTTAGGATGATTTTTATAGGCTTCCAGCTCAATTAAATTGAGTGAAATGAATTATAGGTGAAAAGTGCACGCCGGGTGTTCGGTGAAATGCCCGGGCGATATAGAGGTGAGGATTTGATGAGTTCGGAGGTGTAGTTGAGTCTCATTATTATTATTAATCCTAATATATGATATTAGAAAAAAGAGGATTAAAGAAATTAGAAAATATGAATTTTTCTTATTAGAAAGCCTCCGATCAATAAGGGAATGTTTGTATGGGGACCCAAATTCGAAATCCGTCGATGTAGCTCGGCTACTTAGGTCATTTGTAATGTGTGGGTGAAGACGGATTCGAGTTTGGAGGTTCGTAGGCCGAGTTTTGAGTTTTAAACTAATCGGTTCTATAATTTTTCAATTAGGAGGAAAAAGTCGAACTTCGACTGGCTACAGGACGGACGTGGGACATCGTTTGCTCGAGCTGTCAGGTGAGTATGTTGTAATTAGGTATATTCTATATTGTGGCCAAATTTTGTGGCATTTCGATATGCTTGATAGAAATTATGCTAAAAATTCAATTTTCCGAAAATACGGATTTTTAAGGCCCGAAAATGGGATTTTGAGATATTTGATGAAATTAACTATTTTAAGTATATAAAACCTATATTATGGGTTAATGTGACGTGTTGAAGTATAAAACTAAATATATTGAATTGTTTATGCATATTTTCGCCCCGTGCATGTTTCGTGCATGTTTTTGGGTATATAGGCCGATATAGGTAATTTGGCATATGCGGAGCCTTGTGTATGGGCTAGAATGTTATGAACGGAGGTTATATGATGTAATTAGACGGAATTAGTGATTGTGATCATGTGTTGGAAACTCGTGTATTTATAATGCATGTTTTGGGCATGTTTTGGGACATATAGACCCTTATAGGTGATTTTACTTGCATGAAATAAGGTGTATGACCTAGTATGCTATAATTGGATATTATGAGATTTAATTAGAGGAAATAAGTGATTTTGGCCCCTTTGTCTGGGACACCCGCATGTGTGGGGTATATTTGTAATATACATATAGATGATTATGACGTGTGATGCAATAGTGGATGAAATTAATAGTTGGATACGTGTTTACATTATAATTATGTTCGAAGTGAAATAATGGGCAATAATATGATATTATTCTGTGATGATTTATATATTTTGATACGCTTACAATACAGACTAACGTCTTATAATTCTTTTATTTACAATATAACGTGGTGTATGTTTATGGGTGATTTAATGAAGTAGTAAATAGCATGGTATTTACAATGGGTGATGTTATGGCAAAATAAATAACATGGTGTGTATATCTGTGATATACTGAGATGATAATTATATCGTGGACATCAGATGTGCATCAAATGCAAGATAAAAAGTGAGATGGTAAGTGTTAATAAAAGGTGTTATTAATTCACATGATTAAAGCTAAGAATGTGGCAATTGTTTAATTAAAAGCTGTGATGCTTTTTGTTGATTTAATAAGGTGAAAAGATGTAATGATAAATGCTAATAACAGATGGCTTTGTTGACCAGTACCTACAGCAATCCTGGAGGTTTGGGCTATACCTCCTAACGCCCAAGGACCGGCTTGGGAATAGTGGACCCAAACTATGTTTGGGGTAAGTGATTTTATCGCCCAAGCTATCGGTTTGAGGCCCGGTTTTTCCCTCGATGACAGCTGTCGCGAGGAAGCACCCTAGTGGGACTAGGGGTGAGTGTTTACCTCGCTGGCTTCGGCTGGGAGGAAGTACCCTAGTGGGACTAGGGAATTATGGTTTTTCCCTCGATGACAGACGTCGCGAGGAAGCACCCTAGTGGGACTAGTGGTGAGTGTTTACCTCGCTGGCTTCAGCTGGGAGGAAGTACCCTAGTGGGACTAGGGGATTGTGGTTTTTCCCTCGATGACAGACGTCGCGAGGAGGCACCCTAGTGGGACTAGGAGTGCTGTGTTCCCTCGCTAGTTCGGCTAGGAGGAAGACGTAGCCTCGGCCGAGTAAGACTCTGGGAGAGCATCGGACCGCGTGTTTACTGGGCTGTCGGCTTTCAGTATGTTGGGATACTGTGGCTCACTGGTCGACAAACTAATAAAATAAATAAGTGTTAATAATAAATGTGGTAGTAAAGAAAGTGGAAAGTGGAATGTGAAATGGGGAGTGGAAAAGAAAGTGGATAGTAAATTGTGGACTGTGTGTGGAAAAGAAAGTTGTGTGAATGAAGTAAATGTGAAAGTGAACGTGCTATGAGTTAGTATATGAAAAGAAGTGATAAATGCAGATTGTGATTAATTTAAGATGAAAATAATAAAAGAGATGTGTTATCATGAATAATACGAAGTAATTGTATTATGTGTGTGATCATTAAAGTAAAATACAGTTGATATGTGTTGTACCTTGGGATTGTGTCAAGGAACTACCTGCCCGCAATTTCAATGGAAATTATGGGAACTACCTGCCTTGGCATAATTCGCAGGGAGAGTAGATATAATAGTGGTAATGATTAATAGAAATGAGAAATAAAGTGAAGTGAAGATGATAAGTGATTGAAATGAAATTAATAATCAAGCTATCGGTTTGAGATGTGATGTGATGTTACCCAAACTGTGTGTTTGAGGTACAATGATTATTACCCAAGCTATCGGCTATGGGATGTGATACGTAGTGGCCCCAGAGTGTGTTTAGGGATTAAGTGAAAATGATAATAAGATTTATTGTTATAAGAAAAAGTAATTACTAAAGTGATATGATAAGATGTGAATGAGCTATAAAACATGGTTTTGATGCAATGAGTATAAGTATTCTAATTAATAAGGTGTTAATGATGTGATGAAATGTGAGTAAATCGCATGGGTAATGAGATGTGGTAATTATGTCATAAGATATGAAGGAAGGTGGTAGTATGAGAATATATGCATATGTTTATGATGTGAAACCTTTATAACATAATAAAATAAATACCTGCATTATGAGATTGGGTATGAAAATAGTTAGTAAAGAAAGTATGTTGTGATATGAGTTTGTGTACCTTGGAAGTGTGTTGGGGAACTACTCGCCCGCTATTTCCGTGAAAATGGTGGGAACTACCTGCCTTGGCACAACTTCCAGGATGAATGTGTGTGTGATGACATAATATAAGTAAATGAAACGCATGGCTAAATAGAGTTGGAGAAATGATGTAATGACATCATGTAGTTATATTAATATAAATAGTGAGATGCTGATATGACGATAAGTGTGGAAAGATGAATATTCGTATTATGCGAATGTAAGATAAGTATATATATATACGAGGTTGAGGTGAAGTGTATTATGAAATGTGGGAAGTTATGGATAATTAAATAGTTGAATGCAGGTTTGGCAGAGTATTTGATATGTCATTGTATTGACGATGATGTTGTATTCAAGATTCAGGTTGCCTTATTTTAATTTGGCATTCGTAAGTTTAATTTATTTTCTTTATACTATTTTAATTTGTTATTTGATTAATAACTATACTCACACCAGAAATGGCTAACCCCTTAGTGTTTGGGGGGTTAGGGGAGTCTGAGGACTACCCTAGATCCCTCACTGTTGCAGGTTCTCATCAGTGCAGAGATGAGGCGTGGAATGGTAGTATAACTTTTTATTTTAAAAATTTGTATTATTTAGTTATAGGAATAGTGAAATTTATGATTTAAATTGTATTATGGGTGTATAAGCATGTATATGACGATGATGAGTATAGTGTGAGGTGGTGTGGTATGTTTGTGACCCGTACCCACCTCGCTGTGGAGTACCGGGCTCTGTGGTAGGTTTTACAAGGATTTTTCTAAAAATTTACCTTGTTTTTCAAAGAAATTTATAGTTTTTAATTTATATTTGATAATCCGTTATGAGTTTGGCCCCCAGAGCATTATATTATATTGCCTGTGTGTATCTGCTCATTTTGGCCTGGGGAGCCCATGAAAATATTATGTGGATTGTGAGCTACGGAATTTTGAGCAGAATTCCGTAAGCTTTTTGTGTTTCGGGGCAAAATTTACAGGGGAGATTCTGTCAAAATTTTTCCTGAAATATAACTTTCTTAGTTTATGATTAAAGTGATATAGAAATTGAAAGAATTGAATTTGGAGACTTAGTTTTCAAAAAAAAAATTTTGGGGTGTTACATGAACACATTCGAGTTGAACTCGGCTCGGGCCGGGCGGCTCGACGGGTCGGCCCGATTCTTTTCCCTCTCTTTTAATCTCAAAAAAATATATATATATACAACAAGTATAAGAGATTAATAATTAAACAAAATTGTATATATTATTCATTTCAACTTCTATGAAATTTTGACAACTTTTTTTACATACAAATAATGTTTAAAAAATATAAAAATTTCTTCAATAACATGTTTAAGAGGACAATCTAGAGTTTGAAATAGCCTAGAGTAAGATTGAAGAGATGACATTTGTTGCCGCTGAATCTGGTGTGGGGTAATAGATAGAATTTGTGGATTCATAGGAACTCGAACAGGCCAACTGTGACTTCTTCCCTAGTTGATAGGCTGACTCCTTGGTGCTCCCGTGGACCTGCACAAACATTCGAAACACCGGGATGGATCCCGGCGACGAACCCTCCGGCGCTCTTGTCAATACACAGAAAAGGAAAGGAAAAGAGCTTTGGTAGATGAAGAGTGACCACCTTGTAACGGTAGGAGGTAGGGGGTATTTATAGTCACCGTGAGGATCTGCTTCAGGATAATAACGAATCCCTACTTCCCGGTGTAGCTGGATAGAGGTGGTTAGAACCACCTCCTCAGGATAAGGACGAGCCAGGATTTTCTTCTATCCTATTGAACTGGTCCTTAACGGGTTGTGACCCATTCTCGATTGAACATATCCGTTCACAGGTTGTCTGGTCCAAGAAGAGAGACCCGGTTTCCGTTTCGAACCCGTCTGTAGGTGAAATCACCAACTTGCCCCTGTAACTTTAAGATTCATGCCCAATTTGAACAGTTCTGATTTAACCCCATTTTTAGCCATATCATGAGCCTCCCACTCCTAAAGACTGTGTATTACAGCCTTTGGGGAGTCGTTTTGTTGTCTTAATGGCATATAGGACTTTATCGGAGTTCTTAAAGGGGGTTCGAATCTCGTTTAAGGAGTAGAGGTGCTTTTTTGAGCTGGTACCATGCCTAAGATTGCTTCTGGGCTCTTCTGGATTTTCGGTGATTTTTCCCGATTTTTAATTATTTTTTCGAATCATTTACCCAATTTTGCAAAGTGATGATTCATTTTTCGGGAGCACTAATTAATTATTCTAACCAATAATTATTTACCCGGGGCTCAAAAATATTTCCCAAAATTTATAATTATTTTTTAGAATTTTTAATTAATTTTCCTGAATTTTTAATCATTTTTTTCGTAACTTTTAAATAAATAATTCGAATTTAATAAATAAAAATAAGTTTAATCACCCTATTTATGACGTGCATGATCTGAGGCGTTGATCATACCGTGGCACACTTTTTGGAGTGATCCGACGACTGTGAAGGGGGCAAACTTTGCATGTTTAAAGGTCGGTGGCAACCGACTTCGGGACGCTCGCCGATGTCTAGGGAGCAACACGTGGTATTTGGGCCCCTTCTTCTTCGTCGGTGGCAAACGACTTTGGAAAACCTACCGAAGTCTAGGGGATCGACACGTGGCCTATGGGCTCCGGTTTCTTCGTGTTTTGGCCATCGATGGTAATCGACCTCGTGGACGAGTAAGGGAGTGACATGTGGCCAGTGGGTCCTTTTTGCCGTTGATCGGTCAACGCAATTGTTTGCATGTGGACGTCGGTGGCAAACGACTTCGGCGACGAATGGGAGAGAGACACGTGGCCGGTGGTTCCCTTTCACCGTTGACCAGTCAACGCAATTGTTTCCGTTTGGACGTCAGTGGCAAATGACTTCTGGGACGAATGGGAGAGTGACACGTGGCCAGTGGGTCCCTTTCATCGTTGACCAGTCAATGCAATTGTTTCCGTTTGGACGTCGGTGGCAAACGACTTCTGGGACGAATAGGAGAATGACACGTGGCCAGTGGGTCCCTTTCATCATTGACCAGTCAATGCAATTGTTTGCATGTGGACGTCGGTGGCAAAAGACTTCGGCAACGAATGGGAGAGAGACACGTGGCCAGTGGGTCCCTTTCACCATTGACCAGTCAACGCAATTGTTTGCGGGTGGACGTCGGTGGCAAACGACTTCGGCGACGAATGGGAGAGCGATACGTGACCAGTAGGTCCCTTTCACCATTGACCATTCAATGCAATTTCTTGCGTTTTGACGTCGGTGGCAAGTGACTTCGAAGCTTGTTGTCGACGAATAAGAGGGCGACACGTAGCTTGTGGGCCCCAAGATCATTTGACCAATCAATGCCATTTCTTGCATTTTGACGTCGATGGCAAGTGACTTCGGAGCTTGCTGTCGACGAATAAGAGGGCGACACGTGGCTTATGGGCCCCAAGATCGTTTGACCAGTCAACGCAATTGCTTGCGTTTTGACGTCAGTGGCAAGTGACTTCGGAGCTTGCTGTCGACGAATAAGAGGGCGACACCTGGCTTGTGGGCCCCAAGATCGTTTGATCAGTCAATGCAATTTCTTGCATTTTGACGTCGATGGTAAGTGACTTTGGAGCTCGCTGTAGACGAATAAGAGGGCGACACGTGGCTTGTGGTCCCCAAGACCGTTTGACCAGTCAACGCAATTTCTCGCGTTTTTCACCAAATGGGCCAGGCCTTTGCATTGTTGGGGGCCTCTTAACCTTGGTAAATGCGCCACCAATCTCAGTCTCTATAAATCTCCACCCCCTCTCCCATTTGCTCACTATTCTTGTTTTTTACTCAGGCGAGATTTTCACTTAGCGAGAGCTTCCAACGAGTTTTTACCGTCTTCCGGTGCATTTTCCGACCGTAGCTGTCAAATCAAGGTAAATTTATACTTAGCTTATTACCTTTTAGAGAATGTCTATCGACCCTATGAGGAAGGAGACCTCCCCTCTTCTTGCCCCCGAGGCTTCCTCTAGTCAGGTCCCCCCAATCGACAAGGTCAAAGCCGTGGTAGGGCAGACTTCGATAATCATTGAGACGAGGATCAAAGAGGAGCGGAGAATGGGAGAGTTCGGGAGGTTGCCTGGGGTTCTAACAGGACTACAGAGGGTTCGAGATATTCTGGGGGAGCAGGTAGAGCGAATAATATGGGTCGAAGATTCGAGGAAAACGAGGCCAGAAAGACGTCGAAAGCAGACGAGATGATCTCTATCCTTACCGAAGTGGACTTGGTAAGGATTCGGGAGTGCTTCCAAATCCCATGGGAGTTCGACCTAATGCTCCCTAGGCCGGGGGTGAGGGCCAAATCACCAATGCCCATTGACATGTGCTTCTGGCCAGTTGGCGCATTCTTGGCGGGAGTTCGGATCCCTGTCCACCCTTTCGTCGCCGAAGTGTTGAAGTGGTTCCGTGTCAGCCCCGTTCAGTACATGCCAAACGTGTGGAGGCTGATAAACGGATTCTTCCTCCACTGTTAAGCGACGAGTCTTGCGCCGAGGTTGAGTGTGCTCCAAACGGTGTACCTGATGCACCAGCAGCATAAGGATGTGTACCGGTTCTATCTGGCTCCGAGGTTCTGGACGAAGCTGGTTAGCTGTCCGGACTCGATAAAAAATTGGAGGGATAAGTACTTCCTCATCCGAAGTCGAGGACTATGGGGAATCCCCACATCTTGGGTAGAGTCGATCCCAAAGAAGGTCAAGAAGAGCCCAACTCTTAGCACTGAGGAAGATATGGTTCGGACGCTGCTCGACCGCCCGAAGTTCGATTGGAAGGACTTGACCGAAGAGGTGCTCTTCCAGGGGGTCTTAGCTCGATAAACCATAGTACGGTTTTTTTTTTTTTTTTTTTGGGTCGGCGATAGCTTCTTCTTTTGTGTTGCGAGCCAAGTAGACCATGTTTTCTAACTCTTTTTTTTTTGCAGAATCAATGGACTTCGACAACTTGCTATCGCATCGTGGGGTTCTGAGCAGTAAGGCCCCGAAGAAGAGGAAGAGGGTTGCCTCAAAGGCCCCCTCAGAGGGATTACAAGCTCATTGCGCTGTCGCAGAGCAGCTAGTGAGGCGACCCTTAGCTCTGAAGCCTTCGACCCTAGCAGTGGCTTCGGCTTCTACTGACATGGGGGTCTTCCCAATATCGGTAGCCTTAGGGCTAGAGGCTCTGCCACTGACTACCGAAGTTGAGGTGTTTCTAACCGAGGAGCACAAGAAGATCTTCATCTTGGACTGGCAGGTCCGCAAGCTTGACGGGTTCCTAGGTGACTCATCGACAGGTATGCAGGCGGTTCGGCACCTGGCAATGCCAAAGGACAAGGCAGCCATGGAGGCGGGTAGCATGGGGGACGACGTGCTCGAGGTCGCCCGCTCGTCGATGTCGGTAAGTTTCGAAGACTAAGTTTTCTTTTGGCTGAGCACTTAATCTTTTTTGCTAACAACCCAAGTCCTACTCTTCGCAGATCACTTGCCACTTCGGTCATCTGATGGAGAATATGGCCGAGCAGGAAAAGGAGTTGATGCTCAAGGCAGATAAGGCTCGAGCAGAGAAGGTCCGGATCGCCAAGGACCTTGAGCAGGCGAGGTTCGAGGCCAAGTCGAAGAACTCTAGGTTAGGGCACCTCGAAGCTGTGGTCGCCAAGCTGGAGGCTGATAACGTCCGGCTTCTACAAGCTGCCGAGCTGGCGGCTAAAGAAAAGGCAGAGGCAATCGCAACGGCGAGTCAAAAGGCGGCGAAGGAGGCCAAGGAGCAGGCCATGGAGAAGGCACGAAGGTTTCTCTACGTAAACATGGCGAAAGCGTACGCTCGAGCCATCGATCAGGTGAGGGAAAAGTTCCCCAAAGTGGAATGCACCGGATGGCGCCTCTTTCCGGACCCCATCCCCGGGTTTGACGACGTCTCGGAGGGCGACGAGGAGGGCGGAGAAGAAGAAGAGGTCGAGGAGGTCGAGGGAGGAAGTGCCGAGGCCGAGTGGCATGCTCCGTCGGAGGCTACGCCCCTAGCCATCGTGGCTTCTGAGGAAGCATCTTCAGCAGTGGATCGCTTGCAAGAGGTCGATCCTTGATTTGTTTTGTGTTTTGTTTGTTTTGCGACTGTAGTGAGGCCGAATCGTAGACTGGCCACCGCTTGTATTTCTGATTACTTAATGAAAAAATTATTTTGACCGAGTGTTGGTGAAGTTTCAAAGCCATGTTTGTCTCATTTTTGGGTTCTCTTTGTGGACTTGCCTTTAGGTCCTAAGACATTTGGCTTTTTTGTTCACCTCCCTCAGGATAGCAGTGCCACCCGTCTTCGCGCAGAGCTCGGTGCCGTTAAGTTGGGCCTCACTAGGAACCAAGAGCGACTTCATAAAGTGGAGTGGGAGATAAGTCATCTGAGATTGGTCTTAGTTCGTTGCGAGATAAAAAGGAGACGATTAGAAGAGAGGATTAACAAGACGGCCCCCGAAGGCGATGAAGTGTGTCCGTCGATGTCTGTCAGCCTCGGCTTGAGACTTAAGCACGTTCGTCGCTCTCTGTCCGAGGAGACTGCAGAGAGGGGCAAACTAAAGAAGGTAACTCTCGATAGGAGCATGGAGGTTGCTCGTCTTCGGCGGACAATCGCCGATGCCTCTCGTGGGGCCGGATCGATGTGACTGTCGCATTTGAAGATAGTTTTGACGAACGACTCGCTTAAAGAGCGAATTGTCGAGCTTAAGGCGGAGAACGCTTGTCTTCGACGGTGATCTGAGGGAAGCAATGTCAGAAGTACCTCTTGCACTCGAGAGGAGTATGATAGGGGGATAACATTCCGTGAGCTTGCTCTTCGCTCGCCCCCTATACATCGAAACCCCGGAGATGCGCAAAATGGGGTGGTAGCTTCGTCGAGTGGAGCATCTGTTGGGGCCACCGTTAGATCGGGTTCGGACGATGCTTCTCGGCTCGCCTGCCCAGGGACGTCCATCGAAGTAGGGCGTCGGCCGCACGGCGCTCGTCGCCCACGTGTGTCTCTTAACAGAAGCATCTCTGCCCCTAGGAGGGGTTGAAGTAGCTTTCTATAATCTTGTAATCTTGGTTTCACAAGTTTTGTATCTCGGTGTAAAGCTGAGTCGTTGGTCTGTCATTAGACTTGTATCTCAAACTTTAATGAAATAGTTCTTGTTTCGTGAACTTGTATGTTTTTCTAGCATTTGCAATTGTCACAATTGTAGGAGCAATTTCGAATGGTGAACCACTTCGTACTTGCTTAAAAGCAAGTATTTGAAGCAGAGTCGAACCAAGTGTTGGACTCCGAACTTGTCGTTTAGAGAATATCAACAGCTGTAGGAGAAATTCCGAATGGTGATTCGCTTCATACTCTCTTAGAAGCAAGTAGTTGAAGTAGAGTCGAACCAAGTGTTGGACTCCAAGCGTGTCGTTTAAAAAATTTCAGCAGCTGTGGGAGCAATTCCGAATGGCGAACCACTTCGTACTCGCTTAAAAGCAAGTATTTGAAGCGGAATCGAACCAATTGTTGGACTCCGAGCGTGCCGTTTAGAAAAATTTCAGCAGCTGTGGGAGCAATTCCGAATGGGAACCACTTCGTACTCGCTTAAAAGCAAGTATTTGAAGCAGAGTTGAACAAGGTGTTGGACTCTGAGCGTGCCATTTTAATGCCAACTTTTTTTGTAAGTGCAATTAGACTGCTCAAAAATAGAGAACTTGCAGGGAAAGATGGCTTTTATTGAAAATAATTGGGCGGTCACTTCTAAGTTGTGAGCCGCTCTTACACTTTGATAAAGAAAATACAAAATAAAACTTTTGACATGTTTTATGGAGCGCTCTTGGGGAAGTTGCTTGGAGCAGTGTTTAGGCACCCTCTAGGTACTTCATCAAGTGCTCTGCATTCCATGTCATCGGTATTCTCCTGCCCCCCGGGTCTTCGAGTTGATACATGCCTGGGCGAATAACTCTGGAGACCCTATATGGTCCTTCCGAATAGGGTGCCAACTTGCCCTTTTTGCTCGGATTGGAGATCGACAACTTCCGGAGTACTAGGCCTCCCTCTTTAAGATTAGGTGGCCGTACCTTCTTGTTGTAAGACTGATTGGTCCTACAGCGGTAGGTCTCTCTTCGAATGGCAGCTCTCTCACGGACCTCGTCTATGAGGTCTAAGCAGTTGCAAAGTTGGTTCGCATTCTGTGCCTCACTATAGGCTATCAGTCGGGGTGAAGGCAGGCCCACTTCTAAGGGGATGAGAGCTTCGGAACCATAGGTGAGGTTAAAGGGGGACTCCCCTGTCGGGGCTCTCTTGGTGGTGCGATAGTTCCAAAGCACGTCGGGGAGCTGCTCTGCCCACAACCTCTTAGTGGACTTGTCGACCCTCTTCTTCAGACCGGAGAGTATATGTCGATTGACGTTCTCCGCTTGGCCATTGGAATGAGGGTGGGCTATCGAAGAGAACCGCTGCTGGATGCCGAGGTCAGCACAGAAGTTGTGAAAGGTTGCTCTCGCAAATTGATTCCTGTTGTCGGTTATGAGGATACGGATACCCCAAACTGGCAAATGATGTTCTTCCAAAAGAACTTCTGGACTTTGTGCTCAGTAATTGTTGCAAGGGGTTCGGCCTCAATCCACTTGGAAAGTAGTCTATTGCAACGACTAAGAACTTCAGCTGGCCCGGCACTGGAGGGAAGGGTCCGAGCAAGTCCATCCCCTACATCGCAAAAGGGATTGGACTCGCTAAGGAGGTGAGCTATGCTTGAGGCAGGCGACGGATTGGGGCGAATTTCTGGCAGGAGTCGCACTGGCGAACGTACTCCTCAGAGTCACTCAATAGTATGGGCCAGAAGTAACCATAATTTAGGAGTTTACAGGCGAGGGATCTCGCTCCCAAGTGCGCGCCACACATGCCGTCATGGGCCTCCTTTAGGGCATAGAGCGCTTCCTCCGGAGAGAGGCACCTCAGATAGGGTCGGCCATCAATCTGAGTGTAAGAGCATTTGTACATGACTCCGTCAAGGAGTGTGTACTGCTCGGTTCGTGTCCTGATCCTTCTTGCCTCTTTCGTATCTTCGGGAAGGACTCCGTCTCTGAGGTACTCGAGGAAGGGCTTCATCCAGTTCTCCCTAAGTGTTAGGGGGTAGAATTCCATCGGCTCCGGGATATCTTTATCAATACTTGGTCTGAAGAGGACCTCTATCAAGACAGTCCGTTCTAGACCTTGGAGGGACGAGGAAGCGAGCTTTGAGAGAGCATCTGCCTGTGCATTTTCCTCACGAGGAACCCGCTAGAGTTGAACATCTTCAAATAAGGCTAGTGGCTCCTTAATCTTTGCCAAGTACTTGGCCATACGCTCGTCTCTTGCCTCGTATTCCCCTGACACTTGGTTGACGACCAACTGCGAATCGCTGAAGACTCTGACGTGCTTGGCCCCTGCTTTGCGAGCCATACAAATCCCCGCTATGAGGGCCTCATACTCTGCTTCGTTGTTTGATGCCGAGAAGTTTAGGCAGAGGGAGTAATGGATGACGAAAGTGTCTGGGCCAATCAAGATGATGCCAGCCCCGCTTCCGTCGGCATAAGAAGATCCATCAACATAAACGGTCCAGACCAGGGGCTCAGTAGATGACTCGCAAGGGTCGGGGATGGTGCTCTCCACAATGAATTTTGCCAGAGCTTGAACCTTGATTATTGTTCCTGGCTGGTAGCTGATGTCATGTTGACTTAGCTCGATGAACCACTTCATAAGGCGCCCGGAGGTCTCGAGCTTGTGGAGAACTTGTTTGAGCGGCTGGTCGGTAAGAACGACCACCGAATGAGACATGAAGTAGGGGTAGAGCTTTCGGGTCGCTATAACGTGACTGGGACCCCAAGGCCCTTCGGAGGGGGATGGCTCTGGACAGCGTTCACTTCCTAGATGAAGGCTTTTCGGGAGGAGTTAGAATCTCCCCCCATTGGGCCTCCGTGTATCAGGTGTAGGACGGCCACCGCTTCTTCCTCCTGAGTCTCCACTTGTTGCTCGGCTCGTCTGTTAGCCCCCCTGGGGGTGGAGGCTGATCAGTCCTGTTCCTCCTCACGAAACGAGCGAGCTGCCCTCTCTGGATGAGGGCTTCAATCTCGTCTTTTAGGGCCCGACATTTGTCTGTGTCGTGCCCATGGTCCCGGTGGAAATGGCACCACTTATCCCGGTTTCTCCTCTTTCCGGGAGTATTCATCTTAGGGGGAGGCGGTAGGAGACCCTCATTCCCGATCTCCATCAGGATGCAAATACACTCGCGTTAAGCGGAGTGAATTTCTCGAAACGAGGGAGAGGGCGATGCTGACCCCCATTGTCTTTTTGGAGCTTCTTAGCTCATTCTTCTTCACCAGCCTTCCGTTTGTTCCCGGAAGACGACCCCTCCAGAGTGGGGCGATTGAGAGCCTCTTCGGCTCGGATATACTTCTCACTCCTGAGAAGAAGCTCAGAGAAGTCCCGAGGAGGCTTCTTGGCCAAGGATGCCCTGAAATCAGGGTTGATAACATTGGATTGGAATGCGGCCGAAGCTACTAACTTGTCCAACGAAGCAATAGACTGAGTCTCCGCGGTGAATCGCTTGACATAATCTCTCAGCTGTTCGCCCTTCCTTTGGCTGAGGAAGAGTAGAGAGTTGCTGGTCTTCTCAGAGCAGCGGCTGCTCATGAAATGGGTGAGGAAGAAACCTTCAAACTGATCGAAGGAGAAAATAGAGGCTGGAGCGAGCCTCTAATACCACTCCCGAGCGGGACCTTTGAGGGTGGCCTGGAAGGTCTTGCATAGGAGGCTATCAAAAGCATGATGGATCATCATGAGAGTTTTGAAACTCTCAATGTGATCTGCGGGGTCCGACTCCCCGGTGTAAGACTCAAAGTGTGGAGGCTTGAAGTTGTTTGGGACGGGGGCCTCCATAATAGTGCGGGAGAATGGGGGCCTGCTCGGGCAGAGGTTCCTTGCCCGTTGCTCTTCATCTCGGTCGAGCTGGCCGAGGCGCCTCTCCATCTCATGGAGACGGCGGTAGACGGAGTCCTCCCTTCGGTCCTGCCACGCTGAACCCCAAGACTTGTCTTCGTGCCGAAGAGGACTGGGGCTACGGCGGTAGCTTTGAGTTGGCCGAGGACTGGAAGATAGACGGCAATGGCTCAGACCCGGCCTAGGACTTGGGGAATGACGGCGATGGCTCGGAGCCGGCCGAGGACTGAGGGAGCGGCGATGATGACGAGGAACTGGCTGAGGGCTAGGAGCCCTATGACCGTTGTTGGGGGCGGCATTGAGCGCCCGAAGGACCACCTACTGGAATTGTTGAAATTCAGCCCTCGTGGCGGGGGCCTCTTGCTCCCGATGGGCTCGAACTGCAAGATGGCCTGTAACACCCCGAATTCCAAAATAAACTGAATTCGAAGTTCCACAGGATCTTTACACTTCTCTTCGTACAATTTTACAAGGAAATAAAAACTTTTGTTACATCAGAGTTTATATTTACATTACATATTTACAGCGGAAGCAATTTACAACAATTTACATGAATTGAAATGTACAACACTTAAATCATTCTTTAATCAGCATGCAATCTTTAGTCTTGTTAATCACTTTACCCTGTATAGAAACTGTGGGTGCGTCAGTTGCTTACAACCGACGAAAATATTATACACGGCTATCCTCTCTATGCCGAATAGTATAACGATTCTCAAATACTTAAACAAACGACAAACTTGATCACAAACAGAACTACAAGGGACTATCCTATTGATGTCGTGTTGTGCGGTGCACTTAGTCCTTAATGCAGTTATGTATGTTACATGACACTAATGTGCACTTGTTCAGATTATATGCATCCCATACTACATAGGTCTGAAGGCAAGCCCTTAACCGTTCTTCATCTTGTAGGGTTCAATCCCTCGTCATGACTTAAACTACTACTGTAACTACGATAAGTGTCCTAGATGCTCTATGAGTTATGAGCTCATGTCCAGATAGCCTAGAGGGGAATCCCACGTCATGTCACGACGTATCGTAAAGAACCTATGGACAATTCAGCCTCCGTCATGGGACATGACACCACCCGCAGTCACCAAACACCCCACGAACGTCGCCTGCGGTACGAACTCCTGGAGACATATCCACGTAATGACACGACGCATCATGTAGACAGCCTATGTATATTCTCACACCGTAGCTCCGAGGCCCTCATACTCATGTTTTTCTCTTATTTTCATCATATCTTCACTATGTATCTGGTCCTTAGTTATTTGAATCATGAACAAAATCAATTCCCTAGAGTTAGCCCTTCCACAATACCAGTCTTAATCATTTACATAACATGACCCAAATCTTGGTCTTTTCATTTCAAATTTCTTTTCAATGCCGGTATGAGGCTTAGCTACACTCTAGTTTCTCAATTTCACTTCAAAATCACAAAATTTGAGTCTTCATACTCATAAGTTCTTTTTCACAATTAACATGATTTCCATTCTTTTCTATAAATCAAATCTCATATATCAAGTTCACTTTCAATTCATGCATTTCATAGTCAAAATTTATTCCAATAAACACATATGTTTTTCACTTGTTATTTCTTTTCTTTACTTGATTCAAACTACAAGGTCGTATTTTTCATTCATATACAATACCCAAATTAGGCAATAAAAGTCCATAAATAACACACTTCCATTTTCTTCCATTCAAAATCCTCTTGTATAACTTGGTGTAATCTTCTCATAAAAAATAATTGCTTTTCATATTTATACAAATGTCAACTTCATGAAATTCTACTTAATATTCACTTCTAAATCACCTTTATTTTAGTCAAATCATGCACAAATATATTTCATAAGATCTACATATTTTTAGAATAATTATAGTATTTTTCCCGAATTTTTAAAAGCAAAATAATCAATTTAAAACCCAAAAATCAAAAAGTTTTAAACCTTCCGAAACCAGGAATCAAACCCAAGACCTGAGACTAGCCAACCGCCACCGAAAGCCAACTGGGCTAAGGCGCAACCACAATATGGCGTGGGGTTTAATGGATAAGGGATTTAGGTTTTGGTTTGGGGTTTTATTCAAAAACGAAAACAAAAGGGCAGAGCCCAGTTTTGAACCCAAGACCACATACACCTACAAGCTACAGTAAGTGCCCAAAGCACCCATTAACCCAATGGTCTAAGAGACCAAACTGATATAGAGTGGGGTTTTTAGGGCTTTAAGTCCGAGACTCAGTTATTTCAAATTTTTACAAAAATGAATGTTTTGAGTTCTCTTCTTCTCCACATTTATTCAAAAACTTCAAAATTTATTTTTTATGTTATTACAGTATTTCAGTATAATAAAATTTGATTTTTGATAATTAAAAAAAACATAATTTTGCTCTCTACTTGCATATTGTTCTTCAATTTTCGAAACTTTGGGAAATGAGCATACTCTCTTTATAAAATGCACTTAAAATTTCCCCAATTCCCTTATAAAAATTTTCATTAATATTACATTTATTTCAGTAATAAATATCCTTTTTCATGTCATTTAACAATCAAGTAGTCAAATCACATTTTCCTATGGTTCTTATTTCAATTATTTAACATTCAAGCATATCTTCTTAATTTAGCATATAACAAAAAAATAAAGCATGGTAGCATGGTATATTCTTAATTAACAAATCACAAATTTTGCAATCAATTAACATACTTTAACATACAATCCTACAAATATCAATTTGTCTCATTTTCACATCACATGGCTAGATTAGTTATAGTTTCTTTTAATCTTATTAAACATACCCTAGCATGATGGCTACTTAGAAGTTTAAGAGAAACACTCACCTTTAATGGAGAGAAAACACACAAAAATTTCCTAGGGATCTCCTAGAATGAACAAGGAAAGCCATCTCCTCCTAGTTTGAGCCACCAAGTTGCTTCTCCTCCTAGTGCTAGGTAGAACCCGAGCCTCCTCTTCTTGATCCTTGAAAATGCGGGCCTCCTCGCCTTGGTTGAAGAACACACTAGCACTCAATCTTTTCAACTCAGAAACTCCTCAATCTTTTGTCTCACTAACTTATATTTCTTTTCTCTCTTTCTTTTTCAATTTTAGGTGCAAGGATAACTAGTGGGGGGGGGGGGGGGGTGTATTTATACAAATTTTTAGGGTAAATAGAAGGCTAGGATGAGATCATATGGTTAAGGATCAAGGGCCAAGATGAAGTAGTAAGTTGTAATAACTTCCCATGATGAAAGTAACTACCCCACTATCTCATCCACTCTCCTTCCTTCCCATGCATAATCCGGCCTACAATAGAGTGTGCACATTGCACATGCTAGTGCATGCACGTGCCATTCTAGTGTCCCCCACTTACAAATTTTTTCATGTGAAAAATTATAATTGTTCATGAAATGAGTTTACACAACAAGTTAGGCCATTTAAAAGAGGATTAAGTTAAATGGGCTCACTAATGAGCCAATTAACCATGGGCTCATTAATGGGCCAATTAACCATGGGCTCTACCAATTAATTTAATTAATTAAAAAGGAATGGGCTAAAAGAGACAAATAGGCCTAGAATTTAATTAGGCTTTTTAAAAAATAGTCTTTTGGAAAATAAAGAGAACAAATACTATATAAGAAATATTTTTATAAAGAAATTATACAAATAAAATTATACGTGCAAAACACGTAAAATCACAAATTCTTCATAAATAAAATTTAGGGAGTTACACGGTCTGCCGGGGAGCGACTTCGCCTTGGGTGATGCTGGGGTGACTCTCTCCGCCTCCGAGGAGAGTTGGTCCCCTTGCGGTCTGTTCGGCAGGGTGACCGATCCCTCAGGTTCTCCCTGCAAGGGATCACCTCACGGGTCTGCCTCTCATCTAGACGGATCCGAAGGTTGGGCCCGGGCTCATTCTGCTGGTTTTTGAGCACATCTCGCAGATCCTTCGGTGTAGGAGGACTATGGGAGGCCATAGAACCTGTAGAGGCGTTGTGGATGGAAACCCGAACTTGGTGCATAGGTTGCTTCTGGCAGCTCCGCCGAGAGGGCTCCCCAATAGTCACTTGGGGCCCTAGAGGCTGCAGAATAGATTGAGGGAGCTGCTGTTCGAGCTGTAGGGCCGGCTGTACGGGTGGAGGGAGATCCTCCGGAGGAGGATGAGAAGAGGTTGTTCTACAGTTGGAGTGCACGGACTTCCTCTTGGGAGGTATTGCTAGGAGTAGCTTTGGTTGAAGGAGGAAGGTCAGATAGCTATTTGAGGTTTCCCACAGACGGCGCCAATCTGTTGTCGCTGAATCTAGTGTGGGGCAATAGATACAATTTTTGGATTCGTAAGAACTCGAACAGGCCAAATCTGACTTCTTCCCTAATTGATAGGCTGACTCCTTGGTGCTCCCGTGGACCTGTACAAACGTTCGAAACACCGGGATGGATCCCGACGACAAACCCTCCGACGCTCTTGTCAATACACAGAAAAGGAAAGGAAAAGAGCTTTGGTAGACGAAGAGTGATCACTTTGTAACGGTAGGAGGTAGGGGGTATTTATAGTCACCGTGGGGATCTACTTCAGGATAATAACGAATCCCTACTTTCCGGTGTAGCTGGATAGAGGTGGTTCTAACCACCTCCTCAGGATAAGGACTAGCCAGGATTTTCTCCTATCCTGTTGAACTGGTCCTTAACGGGTTGTGACCCGTTCTCGGTTGAACAGATCCGTTCACGGGTTGTCGGGTCCAAGAGGAGAGACCCGGTTCCCGTTTCGGACCCGTCTGTAGGAGAAATCACTAACTTGCCCCTGTAACTTTAAGATTCGTGCCCAATTTGAACGGTTTCGATTTAACCCCATTTTTAGCCATATCAGCATTGAACTACTGTCGTGCACCTCTACTTAATCTAAACCAAGGATCTTATCACCCTAAATTCTCTAATCTTGTTGTTGGACTTCAGGCGAGTTGCTTCCACTTGTTGATGTAGATGCCACTTTTCCTTGAGTCGTGTCTTCAGCCTTAATCCAATCTTCAGTGCACATGAGCATCTTCAACGAATCGGCTTCAAGTGATTCATGTAATCTGTTGGAACTATGCTACTTGTAGAAAAAGCACTTTCTGAAGCAACTGTGGAGATAGGAGGAATGAGTAGATCTCTAGATATATGTGAAAGAATAGGAAAAAGATTTTCACGTTCTTTCCACTATCGTAGCACTTCAATCTTAGTACTATAACTCTCACTATCTTGTTGATTATACCAATTTAATTCATTAGGTGCATTAGTTCTAAGTTTTTTTGATTGAATACGAGCAAGAAAATTAGCAGTGACATCTTCTAATGTACTCTTACCATCACCTCTAGATGTAGAAGAAGAAAAAGTAACTATACTAGTTGTACTACTAGATTCAAAAGTCTATCATAATAATCATACAAGTTATTCAATGTTGATTCAAAGCTAGCTAAAAATTCATTACAATCATATTCGGAATCATCTCCAAGTAAAGTAAAAAAATATTTCAGTCAAACTTCTCGTACCCACTAATTTGATACGAGTATCCATAACAGTAGCAATGCAATACAACATAGAAGGAGGATTAAAATACTTCAAAAATTTTGTATAAGCGGGAACAACAATATGGCTATTGTATTCTTTTGAAATCATTTCTTGAAAAGTTTGCATCATAGTAATGATTGAAATAAAAATACTACTAGAAGTAGAATCATAAGATGTAGAAAACTTCACAGTTGCGGTTTTAAAGGTTCCATAAATCGTAATAAAGATTCAGCAAAATACCATGATTGGGGAGTCATTTGAAAAATTTCCATGTTTTTTGCAAGACAAAAATTATTTATAATATCTTTATATTGAGTAACAACATTTAGTAAATCGAAAGTAGAGTTCCATCGGTTTTTAACATCTTTAGAAAATTTTTTAAAATGTATTCCCCTAGCTTTATACAATTCTTTAAATTCTTGAATCATAGGACCACTCAAAGTAATAAAATGCACACAATTTCTAATTGCAATTATATATGAATCGGCTACTTTCAATGCATCTTGTACATATAAATTTAAAATATGGCTTGCAAATCTGACATGAAAAATTTCATTACATGGAGAAGCTAATTGTGTTTATAATGTACTATTCGAAGCATTGTGGTTAGATGCATTATCAAAATTAATAGTAAAATTTTTATCACGGATATGATATAAATCACAAACTTCTAAAATAAGTATTGCAATAACTAGTCCACTATGGGAATACGGCAAAGCGGCAAGTGAAATGATTCACTTTTGAATCATCTAATCACTATCTATCCAATGACAAGTTAAGCCCATCATCGGAATATCATTACAACTTTTTCAACAATCAGAAGTTAACGATACTCTACAAGTTAAAGAATACAAGATTGCAATTAAAACTCCCATTTCATTGTAAAGTTTAAAACAATCAGACTTTAGTGTGTTTCTAGGAATTCTTCTAATATGTGGATTTAGTGCATTTTGGTTGAAAGTATCTACATTCCTACTCTCGGAATAGGAAAGAAGTAGCTCATCCTTAATAACTAGTCAGGCCATTTCCCGACGAACAAGTTCGGGATGATAGGGCTGGCTATCTATTTGTTCGGTCATAGGGTTGATTTTTTATTGGCTTTGTTGGTCTTGTACTAATTCTTTGTGTATATTTAAAATGTGTCGTTTAATTATACATGTTCCCCCATCCTTCTTCTATTTGTAACTCTTGTCACAAGTTTTACAAATGTTATGTCCTACACCGGAATTATCCTCATCGAGAATATAGTCATAAAATTTGTGCCAATTACTTATTTTCCCCTAGTTTTTTTACTACTAGTTGGTTCGGTTTATTGTGTTTTTGTGTCAATATTATGCATTTCTTCTTTTATGTCGTATGGAAGGACATCGTGAGATCCTAGCATAGGATTCAGTATAAATTCAGGCTCTACATGTGATACTATTGAAGGTCGACGTGAAGTACCGGTGGAAGCTTTTCCACTTTGGCTACTGCCGCTACCTCGTGATCTAGACATGGTAATAGTGTATGTGGAAAAAAAACGATTTCTAGTCTTTTACTAGTGTATGTGAAATAATACAAAATAATTTAGGAGGTATATGTTAAAAAATAAAATCTAAAAAACAATAGGAGGTTTGAGAGAAAGAAAAGTGAAAAACCAACAAACAAATATGATATAAAACATTAGAACTACAACAAAATTCAAGGCAATAAGAGAATTGTGAAATTTTGATACTGTACTTCGCAGATAATCGCATATAGAAATGAGAGAAAATAAAAGTAGAAGTAGACATAGTCGATTCAGAAATGTAGTAGACATAGTCACGAAGTCCAGTAGTCGTTAAAAGAGAGAGAGAGCTACTTTGTTGGAGGAGTTGAAGTAGACGTAGTTGAGAGTTGAATCAACGCAATTCAATACAATAAAAAAAAATTACTTTTTTGTTGCTTGCTTCTTTGTAGAAAAATTTTGATTGAATTGAGATTGAATTAAGTAGTAGTAGAAGAGAGAGTAAGAGAGTAAGGTGTGAAAATTTTTAGATTGAATTAAGGAGGTATTTATTGGGGGGCAAAATGGCCCCAACGGCTCTGTTCTGACTGCTCGACCCGTGGGTCGAACGTTTGACCCATGTAGGTCAATGTTTGACCCGTTCGGGTCAAATGGGTCCAAACCCGCGGGGTGAGCGGGCGGGTTTGACCTGGTCAACGGGTTCGCAGGTCGAGTCGAGCAGGTTGGGTTTACAAATTTGGCGACCCGGATCAACTCGTGGGTTTGACCCAGACCCGAACCGCCTAATTGCGGGTCGGGTTCGAGTGGGCGGGTTGCCAGTCAACCCGACCTGGTTGCCATCACTATGTTTAATTGTAATTTTCCATGAACTGCAATTAAAACAAGGAAAAAAAAGGTAAGGGGCAAAGATTCGAACCAATCTCTTCACAGTAAAAATACAAGAAGACAACATCCAAGCTCTCTCTCTCTCTCTCTCTCTTTTTCTCTCTCTCTCTCTCTCTCAATCTTCCATTGCAAACACATTTGCATGCAAACGCAGTGCAAACGGCCATCCTGACCATCATGTCAATGATCTGAATCGTTCACATTGATCTCCACATCTAAATTGTCTAAATATGCAAAATCAAGTTATTTGAGATTTGATAGTCCATCCATTTAAGTGCTGCAAAAATATATGTCTGATTATCATTATTTTTTTGAATGACATAATGGATGGACAAATGAAGTTGCTAGGTTTGCTGCATTGTTATATATAGACTAGATTTTCTCGTGGACACGTGCCTACGACACGTCTTCGTAAACGATGCAGCATATGAAAGCCATGTAAACATATAAAGAAAATACAGTCAAAGCGAAGCGCATAAAAAATTTGCAGGCAAAGCACATAAAAAAGTTAAAGAAAATCCAACATGCTAGTTTTACTACTAACCATCCAACTATTAAAGAACGTCTGATTTTCTAGCTCTTTTTCTGAAAAGTGAAGAGATATGAGAGAGAGAGAGTAGCTCTTTTTTTGAAAAGTGAAGAGATATGAGAGAGAGAGAGAGAGGGAGAGAGAGAGAGAGAGAGAGAAGGGGGGGGGGGGGGGGGGGGGAGGGGGAAGTGATGAGTGGAGAGAGTGAAAGATAGTAATAAAGTGAGAATGATTTATATTTTGGGGGAAAATTTTAGTTTTGGGGGAGAAATTTTTAGGAAAAATGTCTTTTGAGAGGGTGAATGTGAGCCATTAATTTGTTTCAATTTTTTTTTTCTTCAAATTGCCTTGTAATATATATATCTATATAGAGTCCCCTTCGGTTGCACACTACTTTTGGTGAGCACCCCGTGAGCACTTATGAGATAAAGACCCTATGAAAAATCCGAACCGCTCATATTGTTCTAGATAACTAAGATAGCCTAACAATAAAAAATCAAGTAATTTGAAGTTCATTTGCCCATCCATCATGCTGTTCGAATTTTCAGCCATACAATTTTGTGATGACGTAAATCATGGACAAATGAATTTCAAATTAACTGATTTTTTATTGTTAGGCTATCTAAGGTATATAGAACAATATGAGCGGTTCAGATTTTTCATAGGTGCCCTATTTCGTGAGTGCTCACGGAGTGCTCACCAAAGTAGTGTGCAACCGAAGATTTCTATATATATATATATATATATATATATATATATATATATATATACTAGTTAAAATTTACCGTGCACCAAGTGCACGTGGCTTGGTGGAAGTGTCAGTTGAATATTTTAACAATGTTTTATATTGTTGAGAAAATCATTTATTATATATATATATATATATATATATATATATATATATATATATATACTAGTTAAAATTTACCGTGCACCAAGTGCACGTGGCTTGGTGGAAGTGTCAGTTGAATATTTTAACAATGTTTTATATTGTTGAGAAAATCATTTATAGAAAAAATCTCATTTAGAACTCAAATGAATATATAGTATGATCACTATATATTAATTATGTACACAAATAAAGATACAGTATGATCACTATATATTAATTATGTACATAAAATACTTAAAATTTTAATACTAAAGACTCTAAACATTATAACCAATCTTGAGTACTACAAAATAACATGTAAATAATTGTATCATCTAAACATAAAAAAGATAATAAAAAAAAGATATTAAAAAGAGTTAGAGATTCTTTTTTTAAAGAACAATAAGGGCTTATAAAGATTGAATCTTTATGATTTATAAAGACTGAGTGTGCATCATGATTTTGATTTCTAGAATTCCAAACTTACCAATATTCAATATGGTAGCATGAATTTGCAATCCAATAATCAATGAAAGAAGTGCAAGGAATTAATACCAAATTAAGAAGTCGTGCGAGAAGGCCTTCGAGTCGTCGGAGGCGTCGATAGTCGAAGGCGAAAGGGTTACCGAAGTCGTGGGAGATGGACACTGCTGCAGGAGGGAGAGTAGGAGGGAGAGTAAGGTGGGGCTGGGGAAAGGGTTTGAGAGAGGAGGAGGAGGATGCGAGGATTTAGGGTTTCAATTGAGAATGAGATCAATTTTGGGATTTAGGTTTTTCAATTTGGGTTTTATTTGAGGGTTTTAATTGGAATTCTTTAGGATATGGATTCCAGAATTAAGATGATGATATGAAAAAATAACCGCTCATCAAGTGCACGCTGCTTTGCTATCAAAGTTAGTGAGAACATCTCAAACTTTTGATTGATAATACAACTTATGAGAATTTACAACAACTTCATTTGATTCTATTCTAGATACCACTTCCTAAACCAGTCCAAGTAAGATAAATTGATGAAAAGTTAGATCTATTTGCAATAGCTAACAAAGAATTAGTTTCTGTTAGTTATATAGATGGTTTTTCAGGAAAGCCATTTGAAGCATATTTGAATTATTAAGTTTTTGCCCTAAGTTGGGCTCAAAAGTTTGATAAACAACACTATGAGCAGGCCTCGTAATGGAAAGTTGATGAGCAGGGGCAAGTTCAAAGATTAGTAGTAGCATATATGGACTTCGGATAAAACTTACATGATAGCTAATTCAATAGCATAATAATGCTTTCGGGTAAGATCCTCCTTTCTAGACACTTAAAAAGATTTCTCCAGTTGCATTTGCAATGTCTTAAATGCTACTATTCGAAGATGAGCACAACTATTCAACTATATATATTAATAATAATAACACTTTCCCTTGCAATTTAAGATATAGGAGGTTCATATCAATAGCACAACAAAGGAGCCGGAGAAGTAATTATACTCTAATAAATATAATTATATCCCAATAAATACTGAATTCAAACTTTTGTTAATGATGAGCTGTATATTCCTAGTGAGGTTGCCAAAGAATTTGTACTCAAGGTTCTGATTGATCATGTCTATTGGTAAACTGTCTTGGTCTTGAATATTGAGGACTTGATCAAAACCCTTGCAGAAGTTTCAGAGGATCTTATTGTCTACTTGGGTCTCTCCTTCCATTCCCCATAGTTTCTAATAAGGATGATGAATTGTTATAAATGAAAGTTTAAATTCAGAAAAATAGAAATTTCTAAAGGGCTGGTTGATTTCTAAATAACTTGCATGAAAGAATGATAAACAAAAAATTAGCCACAAGAATTCTTAAAAGGTTATTGAATAAGAAATCCAAAATCTGAAGGGAAAAAAATATTTTTCTCACCGCAACTCATTCTTCCACAATGGAATGGGAATGATCCATTGATTCTTTGGTGGTGAATTTTTACATCAAAAACTGGCTCTTGATCTCTATGTGAACAAGAAATTAATCGCCTATTTATACTCACGAGCAAATTTAACTACCAAACAGTCTGAGACATAATATCTATGTTCTGGGTAAAAAGTTTAAACACTAAAATCCAAATTCAACAAGATTGCAACTTTTCAAACTTTAATACACAATTTCACTTAAAAGTCTGTTAGTGCCTATAGCAGTACAAATAAAAAAGGGCAACAAAAGAAAGATAGGGGAAAAAAACAAAGTAAAAAATATTTTTATAAAAAAGTTTTTTTTTGTTTGGGTGTGTGTACATATTCACAGATATTTCTATTTCTTCTCTTCTCTACTCGTGAAAGCCTGGGACAACATTAAATGCAGACTGTAATGCTGACGAGAAATGCGAAGCAATAGTTTGAGCCACGAACTATTGGATATGTTTCTTGACATCTGAATAACACAGCAAACAAACAATAAAAGAAATATATTTTTTAAATGAAACGAAATAAAGAACACAAATGCATGTTGATTCCAAATAAAACCAACACATGCGACTTCAAAATGAACAATCACTTATCCACATAAAGAAATTAAATATAATATGTATCGGTACCTAAATATATCATGCTCATTGCTAAATAACTGCAAGACAGAACCTACCTTACAAATAGGTATATAGTCACAAAATATAAATTTTCTTAGTTAAAAAATAAATGCAAGAATTACAAACATTTTCCTTCGTGAAATGTGGAACTGAAAAGAATCTACGCAAACGAGTAACACTTTAGTGAAGTGTTTGGCTTGTGTCACGTAAGTAAATAGTTCGGTTCACAATTATGACAATGGTGTGTGTGTAAGGAGCTTCTACCCAAAAGTAGACTAAAACCTCTCATCAAACCTAATCATCTTATCTCGAAATGATACAACATACATAATAGGCATCCTAGCAAACAATATACTCCTGAATTAATTATAAAAGATATCAATATATCCACATTTGAGTACAAATACAGAGTTTGTAAATGAGCAGAAACATTTCTAGGACATACCCAATAACTACTTGGCTTTGATTATGTAAGGCACTCTGTAATAATGTCCAATCTACTCATCTCTAATGTTATTTTTGCTCCACCATCCTGAAAGCAACATAGTCTGCTGAATAACCTCTCTAGTAACGCATTGAATTGTGTGATGACATAATTTATTGCTATTTAGTGTAATATAAATGGTGAGCATGTAGAAGTTGGTATGCACGAAAGTTAATGATCATATGTGATGTGGAAAAAAGCGTGAGTGATCTCCACCGATGATTCTGGCACGAACCGCGAAGCAACAAACTAGCTTAACGCCAAACTCTCTACTGGCTTAGGCAAGATAGCTCCACAGGCCTTCCACAGGCCCATTCACACGCCCTGTTGAATCACTCGCCGTTCTAGATGCTCCATTGGTTACACCGTAACCGCATTCAATAAAATCAAGGGACTAATTAATCCAAGATCCGAGATCAAGGGGATTTAGATACCGCCCTAGGATCTATCCATAACGGATTTCTCCCCGGACCTATAAATACAGCATCTACTGTACAGTTACAGGTAACAACTCTTTGGTTACAGAATCCCCTCCACTAAATAGTTGCCTTCTGACTTATGCACCAGAGTTCTGTTGCCGGGAATACTCCCGGTATTTTAGACTTCATTTTGCAGGTCTACGAAGCAGCCATCCATCACCCTACCCATTCAATACTTCCTCGGATCCAGAGCGACGGTAGGATCACTGCGGTTTCCTTGATTCTAAGAACTCACATTATCGGTTGCTCCCACACCTCAAGAAAAAGACTACAACAGATTGATACCATCCGTGGGAAAATGCAGATCAATCATACTCCTAACTCAAGTTCTTGTCCGAAGTAACCCATTCGCATGGCCCCCAAAGCTAAGAGAATCGCCACCGTAGGGCCTTCGGTCCCTCCTCCCTCATCGGTCCGTAGCCCCATGAACACCCAGAGATCGCGGAGGCAGTGGACCTAGATTCCGTAGGGACCAGCTCTGAGCGCATCCCGCTCCACCGCAAGGCCGGTCGAACAATCTGTGGTGGGCGACCTCTGGAATGTCATCAACAATTATTCCAACTAGGGGAACCTCCGAAACCAGCTCAGTCGTTTGAGAGGGGAGGCCATGCCATCGAACCAGGGCCCGAGCCGCAGTGTCCATCAGTCCCGAGGCCGGGATCAATGGCGTAGCTGCTCCCTAAGAGATCTCCGACATCCTAATAACCACGGCAGAGAGGGTCACATCACTCGTGCCGAGTTCCAAGAGTTCCAGACCAAAGTCCTACGAGCATTCCACGGGAGAGCTCGGGACGAACAATTTTCAGGTGAGGAACAAATCGAAGAATCCAGAGAAAAAGAATCCCATGGATTGAACAGATCTAAGAATTGGTAGGGCGACGTCCGAAGACGGCTCCAAGAGATGGAAGTCCGTCTCACGCAGATAGGCGAGAACGGGGGACAGCTCGGTCGGGGTTTCCAACCATCCAAACCCCTTTCTCCACCCAAATCCTCGATGTCCCTATTTCGAAAAACTTCAAACCTCCACAATTCGAGACATACAATGGAGAGACAGATCCTACTGATCACATAGAGGGGTTCAAAACCCTCATGATGATTCACAATGCCTCGGATCCTCTCCTATGTAGCTCCTTCCTAGCCACTCTATGTGGCCTAGCTCGGGAATGGTATTTGAAGCTCGCCCTGGCTCGATTTTCTCTTACAATCAGCTCGAAGAGAATTTTCTCGCGCACTTCGTAACCAGTCGGAAGGAGGAGAAAATGAGCGTTTCGCTTCTGGACCTAAGAAAGAAGGACGGAGAGCGCTTCGGGTCTTCGTCCAAAGATTCACAGCTGAAGCCAAATCAATCTCCTCCCTCGACGCCGGGGTTGCCTCGGCAGTGTTTTGACATAATGTCCGCCACGACCAGTTGAAGGCCTCTCTCGCCAAGAAATCTCCCCTCGATTTTCCCGACCTCCTTCGCAAGGTTGAGAAATATATTCGTGTCGAGAAAGCTCTGCATCCTAGCGGTGGGAAAGAAACCCTAGCAAGGGGGGAAAGGAAGGCCGATGAGTCTGATGCCCCAAAAAAATTACAAAAGGACCCCATTTGTCAGAGGCGTCCGCCTCATGTCCCTCGGTTCGAGAAATTCGCCTCACTCACAGTGTGTGTCGACCATCCTCATGGAGATTGAAGACAAATGGATGGTCAAATATCCAACACCATCCAACAACAACAACAAGAGAAGGGCTCAAAGGTTCTACTAACAATTCCACCGGGACCACGACCACGAGACCGATAGTTGTCAGCCTCTCAAGGAGGAGAAATACAGAGAGGCTACCTAGCTGAGTTTACTAAAAATACTAGGCAAGCCTCCCCTCCTCGAAGGGCGGACAAGCATCCGGTAATGGGCCCCGACCAGGAGGGAGCCGACGGACTAGCTATTTTCCACTACGTTCATGGTGGACCAATGGGCGGAGAATTTAACACCTCCCGCAAGGCTTTCGTTCGAAAAGTCAACGAGGTCCACCAACAACCACTCCCAAGGGTCAGGGACTATCGATCTCGTTCTCCAATAAAGACCTCAAGGGTGTCCAACTCCCACATTGCGACACCTTCGTCATTAGCCTTGGCTTAGCCAAT
The DNA here is from genome assembly GCA_017893485.1 of Hemerocallis citrina. NCBI lineage: Eukaryota > Viridiplantae > Streptophyta > Magnoliopsida > Asparagales > Asphodelaceae > Hemerocallis > Hemerocallis citrina. Next base: position 139,822,322 of record CM030367.1, read on the forward strand.
CACGAGGACCGCTGCGTCTTGGTTACCAATGGGAGTTCGGAGAACATTCTGTGTTCGGAGAACATTCTGTTTCTAGCAGCTTGATGCCCTAAAACTCCCCAGGAAAAGGTTGAACCGGCAGGGTACACACTCCAGGGGTTCTCAAGACCCCCCGTTCATATCGAGGGAATCGTGACCCTCGACGTCACAGCCAGGCAGGCTCCGGCTTCCCGAAACGAAACCATATACTTCATGGTGGTAAATGTTTAGGCCACCTACAATGCCATCCTCGGTCAGTCCAGCCTCGCGTCCCTCCAGGCACTACCCTCAGTGTACCACATGAAGATAAAGTTCCACACTGAACACAGGGTAGGCATTGTCCGAGGCAACCAGGAGGCCATCTGAACCTGCTACATGGCCACTATGGGGTTGGCAGTCTTTCCCCTCAATGCAGTTGACCTCCCCTTTGAAAGGAGTATGATCGGTTCAGAGCCGGTCGAAGGCTGGAAGAGATCCCATTCTCCGAAGATGACCCATCCAAATGCTTTAAAGTGAGTCGGTCCCTTCCTCCAGACCTAAGGCGAGAGATCATCAACTTCATCCATCGAAGTTAGGATTTATTTGCTTGGGTGCCCTCGGATATACCTAAAATCTCTGAGGATCTTATAATGCACAAACAGAGCGTCCGCTCGAACTCCAAATCAATGCAACAGAGGCGCCGCAAGTTTGCCACTGATCGGCTACATGTGGCTAAGGAGGAGGTACAAAAACTGTAACACCCTAGATTTTTAAATAATTTTTTTGGGATTAATAAATGAATTAAAATGATTTTGGTGATTTAATAAACATTTTTCTGAAATTTATCTTTTACACGTGCAAAACACGTGCAAATATTTTCTTGGGAAGTTCAAAGTTAGAAATTATTTTGGAGAAACTAATATTTATTATTAGGTATTATTTATGAATTTTCTAGATTTTTCTGATATTTATTTGGCATATTTGCAAATATTACAAAAAGAGGGGCTTTTGTGTAAAATTACCACTTGGAGTAAAAACTCCAAAATTTTGGTTTTCTGGGCTGAGCATGATGGCTAGTCAACTCAGAGGTAAAGAGTTTACTTCTTTTTAATATATTTGGTTTATTTCACAAATTTGTTAAAGAATGGTCTTTTTGCAAAATTGCCACTTACAGACAAAAATTACAAAATTCGTTTTCTGGGTTTGAAACCAGTGCCGGCCAGAATCAGGATGGTTATTTTTTATTTTAAAATCTCAATTGAATTGATTAATCTAATTTCCTAGTATAAATATTTATATATGTAAAGATATATTCAAAAGGGATATTTTGCAAAATCTACTCAAAACCCTTGAAACCTAATTTCCGGCCTAATATAAGAGAGGTGCAGCCGTCTCTTTTCTGCACTAAAACAAAGGGTTTTCTTTATTATTGATTTCTTGGAGTTTCGAAGCGAGGATCTTGGATTTCTTGCGAAAGGAATGACTTTTCTTATTCTCTTTATTATTTCGGTTGATTCTTCAATAAGGTGAGTGACATATGTTTGTTTTCTTATTGTTCTATGCATGTTGTATGTGATAATTTGTCTATTAGAAAGCATGTTAGATGATGATATAATGAATTATTGATGGATGGATGAATAAAGCTTTAACTTTTCATGAAAACTATGCTATTGATGATTAAAACTCTATATAGATGACTAGAGATTGTTAAAGAACCTAATAAAACTCATGGGTATGTTGCTTCTTTCATATTCTTACTGATTTGATCGTTTATTAAGAGTTGTATGATGTATATTGCATAAAATGAATAAAAAGATATTCTTTAATGTGTATGTTATATACATGATCTGTTATGGTGTTTTGATGAGTAAAACTTAATGGAGAACTATTGTAGATGCTAGTAATCAAGGGGTAAACTAATATAATCAGTTGGGCTATGTGTAGAAAAAGTTGTAAGTGAGTTTTTGAATAAAAAAGATCAAATCTTGAAGGTTGGAGTTGGAGTTTTTCTTCGGGTCTGACTTGTTCAGCCGAAACTTGGTTTTTGTGTTTTTGTGATGTTTTCGATTAGATCTTTCTTTGTATTCATACTGAGATTGAATTGAGACATATACTACTTATATACAATGAATTTTGATGCTTTACTGATGCATAAATGCACACATATACATATTCATATTCATGTTCACTGTTTTGAAGAAGTTTTATCGAAAATTGATCTTTTATGAAATTGATGAGGTTTTGATATGTTTTATAAACTCCAGTATGTTATAAAAGTTGTATTTGATCATCTTAGGAACTTTGTTTTACAAATTTATGATTTTACAAAGGTTAAACGAAGTATCAGTTAAAAAGTGCACGAATATTAAAGCTGTTAACATGCCGGTCGACTGCCCTGTTTTGAACTATTGTTGACGGTCGACTGACATTTCTTGAGTTTTGGAAATTTAGCATGATAGTTGACCGTCGCTTTTTGAACTAGTTTTGACAGTCGGTCGTCAGTTGTTTGGCTGAGTGTTTTGTTGAGTTTTTCTGTTGTTTTCTCGAATGATTATTTCTTCAAATTTATGGATTATTGATCTACTGTTTTAGATGATATTTTTATTACAGATTACAGTATTTTACAGATAGTTATATTTTGATTATAATAGAATTCAAATTGTATTTCTATGACTTTATAAAGTGAAATATATACGGTTTTCGAAGGAATTGATATTTTGTGATTTTCTGCGACTTCAAAATATGATTCTCATTTATTTAATGGATTTAATATTTTATTTTAGTTCTGGAAATTTGTGAGTATATTGAATGAATTTGAATTTTTTTTTATTAAAGAAGTTTTCTTGATATAAACATTTTGATGATGGAATTAAGAGTTTTAATGAAAGATTTTGTGTTGATATTCGATTTGTGAATCTCTAGGAGTTGTATGGAATTCCTATGAACCGGCAGATAAAATTTTGTGGATTTTGACCAGTTAGGTCTTGGGTTGTTTTGTGGAATTAAATCCGGCAGGATAAACTAACTTTAGAGAGGGGGAATTTTTGCTTTAATAATAATCAACTTAAGGACAGGCACTAGTGGAGATGTGATGGAACTTGGGAAACGTGAGTAATGCTCTAGGGTCCAGTCCAATGGATGCGTTCCAAGACTTGTGTTGTGCTGTCTCGAGAGGACATTTGGTATGTTCACGTGTCGAGGGTCTGCAGGCCTATTCATGGAACATACAGGTGCATTCGCGTTTCGAGGGTCAGCGGGCCTATTCACGGGATGTACTTATGTATCTGCACGTCGAGGGTCGGCAGGCCTATTCGTGGGGTACACGGCAGGGAGGTGATTCCCCGGTTTTTTGAGCTATTCTTGTAACACCCCGAATTCCAAAATACAACTGAATTCGAAGTTCCACAGGATCTTTACACTTCTTTCGTACAATTTTACAAGGAAATAAAAACTTTTTGTTACATCAGAGTTTACACTTACATTACATATTTTCAGCGGAAGCAATTTACAACAATTTACATGAATTGAAATGTATGACTCTTAAATCAATCTTTAATCAGCATGCATTCTTTAGTCTTGTTAATCACTTTACCCTACATAGGAACTGTGGGCGCGTCAGTTGCTTACAACCGACGAAATATTATACATGGCGATCCTCTCTATGCTGAAACAGTATAACGATTCTCAAATACTTAATCAATCACAAACTTGATCACAAACAGAACTACAAGGGACTATTCTATAGATGTCGTGTCGTGCGGTGCACTAAGTCCTTAATGCAGTTGTTTATATTAGATGACACTAATGCGCACTTGTTCAGATTGTATGCATCCCATACTACATAGGTCTGAGGGCAAGCCCTTAACCGTTCTTCATCTTGTAGGGTTCAATCCCTCGTCATGACTTAAACTACTACTATAACTATGATAAGTATCCTATATGTTCTATGAGTTACGAGCTCATGTCCAGACAGCCTGGAGAAGAATCCCACGTCATGTCACGATGCATCATGAAGAACCTATGGACAATTCAGCCTCCGTCATGGGACATGACACCACCCGTAGTCACCAAACACCCCACGAGCGTCGCCTACGGTACGGACTCCTGGAAACATATCCACGTCATGTCACGACGCATCGTGAAGACAGCCTGTGAATACTCTCACACTGTAGCTCCAAGGCCCTCATACTCGTGTTTTTCTCTTATTTTCATCACATCTTCACTATGTATCTAATCCTTAGTTATTTGAATCATGAACAAAATCAATTCTCTAGAGTTAGCCCTTCCACTATACCGGTCTTAACCATTTATAACACATGACCCAAATCTTGGTCTTTTCATCTCAAATTTTATTTCAACACATTTTTTTCAATGCCGGTATGAGGCTTAACTACACTCTAGTTCTCAATTTCAATTCATAATCACAAAAATTGAGTCTTTATACTCATAAATTCTTTTTCACAATTAACATGATTTCTTTTCATTTCTATGAATCAAAACTCACATGTCAAGTTCACTTTCAAATCTTATACTTCATGCTCACAAATTTCTTTTCCATAAGCACAATGAATTTTCATACTATATTTTCTTTCCTTACTTAATTCCATAATGACAAAATAGCATTTTTCAACATTCACAATAGGCAATAAAATTCATAGATAACCCATTTAAAATTTTCTTTCATTCAAAATTCCTCTTTCATAACTTAGTGTAATCTTTTCATGAAAAATAACCACCTTTTATTTTATACAAATATCATCTTTATGTAATTTTACTTCTAAACCATCTTTATTTTGGTCAAATCTTGTCCCAAATATTTTTCATTAAGTCCATATAATTGTAGAATAAGTATAGTATTTTTTTCCAATTTTTTTCCAAGTCAAAAAATCACTTTAAACTCAAAAACCCAAAAAAAACTGTTTTTATTTGCCGAAACCTAGCATCAAACCCACAACCCGATAGTAACCAACCGCCACCGAAAGCCAGGAAGGCCTAGGCATCAACACGTCATAGATAAGGGTTAATTAAATATAAGGTAAGTCTCGGTTTTCGGATTTCTTTTGAAAAAGAAACAAAATGCTCACACCCAGTTTCGAACCCAAGACCACCCAGGTCACATGCAAGCTACAGTAATGCCAAGCACCGACTAACCAGTATGGCCAAGTGGCCAATCTGTTATGTTTTTGGACTACGAGGTTATAACCTAAGTCTCTGTTCTTTTCGATTTTTTACAAAAACAAATATTTTTGAGTTCTTTTCTTCTCTAAATTCATTCAAAAACTCCAGATTTTATTTTTCATCTTATTACAATATTTCAGTAAAATAAAATTTTGATTTTAGATACAAAACAACATAATTTGCTCTCTACTTCATTTTATTCTTCAATTTCGAATTTAGGGGAAAATAAGCATAATCTCCTCATAAATTACACTTAAAATTTTCCTATATCACTTATAATATTTTTATTAACATTGTACAATTATCTCAGTAATAAATTTCATTTTTCATGTCATTTAACAACAAATTAATCAAAATCACCTATATCAATAGTTCTTTATTCAATTGTTCAACATACAAGCATGTATTTGTTTATCTAGCACATCACAACAAAATTGAGCATGGTAGCATGGTAATCATTTAACAAATTATAATTTGGCAATCAAATTAACACTCTTTTAACATATAATCAAACTAATAGCAATTTGTCTCATTCTCATAATGCATGGCTATATTAGTTAGAGTTTCTCCTTAATTTGTCAACCACATCCTAACATGATGTCTAATTAGAAGTTTAAGAGAAACACCCACCTTAAATGGAGAGAAACAATCAAATAGACTCCTAGAGAATCTTCTACAATGAATGAATAAAGCCTTCTCCTCCTAGAGCAAGCCACGAAAATCGCCTTCTCCTGTTGCAACTTGAACCCGAGCCTCCCCTAGTGCACTTCCAGCCTCCTCTCCTTGGGTTGAAGAACACACACAACACTCACTCTTTCCAACTCACAACACTCCTCAATTTTTGCCTTACAACTTGTATCTTTTCTCTCTTTCTATTCTTTCTTTTCAATTTTTTTCCAAGTGTGAGAATGAAGAGTGTGGGATGGGATATTTATACAATTTTCTAGGGTGAATGGAGGGCCAAGATTAGATCAAATGGTTAGAGATTAAGGGCCAAGATGAAGTAGGGAGTTGAAATAACTTCCCATGATGTGAGTAACCAACTCTCCACCACTCCCATCTCTCCCACTCTTCTAATCCTACCCGGCCAACTACAAAGTGTGCATATTGCACATGCTAGTGCATGCACGTGCCACTCTAGTGTCCCTCATTTATAAATTTGTTCATGTGACAAATTTAATTGTCCATGAAATGAGTCTACAATACAAGTTAGACCATTTCAAAAGATAATTAAAGTAAATGGGCTCACTAATGGGCCAAACTAACCATGGGCTTTAAATAATTAATTTAATTAATAAAATAGAGTGGGCTTAAAAGACAATTAGGCTTAGATTTTAATTAGGCTTTTAAAGAGAATAGTTTTTTGGAAAAATAAAAAGAACAAATACTATATAAAAATATTTTATAAAAGAAATTATACAAATAAAATCATACGTGCACAACACGTAAAATCACAAAATCTCATAAATGAAAATTAGGGTGTTACAATTCTTACCTGATGCTTGCGCGTCGAGGGTTGCCATGCCTATCTGCGGTATAATCTGGATCTTGTTTCTATCACTGTAGTAGGATTAGTTGCATAACGAGAGATCTAACCCTATAAAGTGGAGAACGATAAGGGCTTGCACCGGACCTATGTAATATAGAATACATAGAATCTGACAAGTATGCATTAGAGAGTCATCATACTGCATTTGTGTTTCTTGACTTGTATTATGCATGATGTTTTTCTGTTTTCCTACACTTGACACTTAGTCTAGTTTCACTTGATGTTTTCATGCTTTATTTATTGTAATTTCGTATTCCATTCGTTACTACTGTTGGTATGTGTTGATTATGACTTTATTCTTATATATTGCATTTCTTTTTATGTCACTCACACCGTTATGCCTGACCCCTGTAGTTTTGGGGGTAAGGGTTATCTCTAGCCTCATTTTTTACAAGTATGTACCTATAGCTTGGGATTCAGATGCATGTGGTAGAATGATAATGTGGCTTATGTAAATTGTAAAAGAAAGAAATTGTAATTCGAGGTGTTTGTTTTCCGCTGTGCTTTGTAAAGAATTAGTGTAATGAAAGTTGAAAATTTTTCTGTGTTTGGCTATGTTTACTATTACATTGAGGTGGATGTTGAGAATTGTGTCACGTATTTCTGAGATATTGTATTGAAAATTCGGGGCGCTACAGAAACTCCTCTCCGCCAACTTCATCCAGGAAGTGAACTACCCCGAGTGGCTAGCCAATGTTGTGATGGTCAAAAAGACCAACGGGAAGTGGAGGATCTGCATCAATTTCACAAACCTCAACAAGGCCTGCTCGAAGGATCCCTTCCCCTTCCTGAGTATTGATGCCTTTATCAACGCGACGTCCGGGCATGAGCTTCTCAGTTTCATGGATGCTTTCTCGGGCTGCAAACAAATCAAAATGTACCCTCCGGACATACCAAAAACTGCTTTCATAACTGACCAAGGGCTATATTGCTACCGCGTTATGCCCTTCGGGCTGAAAAATGTCGGAGCAACATATTAAAGACTCGTTAACTGGGTCTTCAAAAATTAAATAGGTCGAAACATGGAGGTATATATCAACAAAATTCTCGTCAAAAGCCTCCAAGGTCGAGATCTTGTGAAATATCTAGAGGAAGCATTCGGGGTCCTTTGATCCTACAATATGCGGCTAAACCCTTCAAAGTGCGCCTTCGGCGTAACCTCCTGGAAGTTCCTCGGATTCATGGTCAGTCAACGGGAAATGGAAGTCAACATCTAAAAAAGTCAGGCCATACTAGACATGGCCCCTCCAAAAAACGTCAAGGAAATGCAGCGCCTTACCGTTCGGGTAGCAGATATTGGTCTTTTTCTCTCCAAATTCATAGAGAAGTCACTGTCGTTCTTTAAAGCTCTCAGGGGAGCTAAAAACTTCGAGTGGGGGGAGCTCCAACAGCAAGCTTTTGACTAGTTAAAGGTACACTTGGCTAATCCCCCACTCCTCAGCAAACCCGAGTCGAATGAAGTACTTTCTCTCTACCTCGCTGCTTCCGAACACACGCTCAGTGCTGTCTTAGTTCGGGATTAAGGCGGGTCGCAGAAGCTAAACTATTACGTCAGTAAAGTTCTCCATGATGCCGAGTTTCGGTACTTTAAGGAAGAGAAAATGGCCTACGCACTCGTGATGGCAGCAGGAAAGCTTCACCTATATTTCCAGGCCCACTCCTTTTAGGTCCTTATGGACCAACCTCTCAAATAAGTGCTCCATAAACCTGAAACGTCAGGCCGGTTGATCAAATGGTCCATTGAGTTGAGCCAGCACGACATCAGTTATAAGCCCCAAACTGCTATCAAGGGCCAGGTGCTCGCTAAATTCATAATCGAGTGTACTATTCCCGATACTCCCGGAGCACAAGAAGATGAGCCAAAGTGGGAACTCTATGTTGACGAGTCGTCCTATGAAGGCGAGAGCGGGGCCGGAGTCATACTTAATGGACCAGACGCCTTTGTTCTCCAATACTCTCTCCGCCTCAACTTTTCGGCCTCCAACAACGAAGAGGAATATGAGGTAATGATTGCGGGACTCCTTTTGGCCTGTAAGGTAGGAGCCAAACACATAAGAGTTTTCAGTGACTCTCGGCTTGTTGTCAATCAGTTATCCGGAGAGTACGAGGCTCGCGACTCCCGAATGATCTAGTACCTGGCACGCGTTCGTCGTGTCCTCTCAAATTTCTCAAAAGCGATAGTGACTCGGATTCCTCAAGAATAGAATACCCAGGCCAACGCCCCTTCCAAGCTGGCATCTTCCTCCTTCGAAGGGTTGGATCACACTGTCTTAGTGGAGGTTCTCTTGAAACCCAACATCGAAGTATCCAAGCCTCCCGAGGTCAACTGCTCGACCCAGCCGCGAGAGACGCTACTTGGATGGATCCAATTTTGAACTTCCTAAGGGCGGGCGAACTGCCTGAGGAACCATTCGAAGCCAGAAAGCATTCAAAGCCAGAAAGGTTCGGGCCCATTCAGAGAGGTTCACACTCATCAACGGTGCACTCTTCAAATGCTCGTACACCAAAGCGGACGAGCGATCTTACCTCCACTGCCTAAGTCCCCAGGAAGCCAAATACGCGTTGGGAGAGATGCACGAAGGGATCAGCAGCTACCACATGGGTAGCAGGGCGCTTGCAAGAAAAATACTCAACCACGGGTACTATTGACCAACCCTCCTCCAAGACAGTCAAGACCTTGTGAGAAAATGCGGCCCCTATCAAAGGTATTCCTCCATTCGACACGTTCCCCAAGCCAAGCTGAAATCGTTGGCCAGTCTGGTCCCCTTCGCTATATGGAGAATGGACCTGGTCGGCCCCTTTCCAATGGCAGCTGGACAGAAATATCTTCGCTATCGACTATTTTACCAAGTGGGTCGGGGCCGAACCACTCACCACCATTACCGAGCATCAGTCTCTATAGTTCTTTTGGAAGAATATCATTTGCTGATTTGGTATTCCTCAGATACTCATAACCGAAAATGGAACCCAGTTCACCGGCAAAAACTTCTGCAAGTTCTATACTGACATGGGGATCCATCAACGGTTCTCTTCACTCTTACACCCCCAGTCCAATGGCCAGGCCGAGAACGCCAACAAGCAGATCCTGGATGAACTGAAGAAGCACATGGAAAACTTGCCAAAAAGCCTGTGGGTAGAAGAACTATCAGCATCCTGTAGGCCTATCGAACTACCAAGAGGGTCCCAACAGGCGAATCCTCATTCAACCTAACTTTTGGAACCGAAGCGGTCATCTCTCTGCTGGTCGGCCTCCCCTCTCCCCGCATCGTAAGTTTTGATGAAAGTTCCAAATCCACAGGCCTGAGAGCCAACCTCAGTCTCCTTGACGAGGTCTGCGAGAAGTCAGACATCAGAAGGAACATCTACCAACAAAGAGTTGAATGTTTTTATAATCAGAAGGTTCGACCGACCAACATAAAAGAGCGCGACCTTGTACTTTAACGACTCGCTAGCTCTGAACCTGCTAAGAAAGGAAAACTCACTCCAAATTAGGAAGGTCCTTACAAGGTCTCCGAAGTGATACGTTTGTGGACCTACCGACTCAAAGACCTAGGGGCAAGGCAGTCAAGAGAACTTGGAATGCGGAACACCTAATGAAGTTTTATGGAAGTCCTTAAAATGATTCAAACTCGTGACAAGCCAATTGTAATAAGTGTCGGCTTCCACCGACTGCAGAATCAAGTTGAATAAAGTTGTATCAGTCTCATCAATCAATTATCGCCTACTCCTTTTTAAAGCACCTAAACCTCGAAAAGAGTGCCTCGAAAGAGCACATCGACTCTGAATCTAACACATTCCTCACTGCTAAGCCTAAACCTCGGAAATAGTGCCTCAAAAGAGCACCTCGACTCTGAGTCTTATGCAGTCCTCACTGCTAAATCTAAACCTCGGAAAGAGTGCCTCGATAGAGCACCTGGACCCTAAGTCTTATGCAGTCCTCACTGCTAAGCCTAAACCTCAGAAAGAGTGCGACAAAAGAGCACATCGACCCTAAGTCTTACGCAGTCCTCACTGCTAAGTCTAAAACTCTGAAAGAGTGCCTCGAAAGAGCACCTCGACTCTAAGTCTTACGCATTCCTTACTGCTAAGCCTAAACCTAAAAAAGAGTGCCTCAAAAGAGCACCTTGACTCTTAGTCTTACGCAGTTCTTACTGCTAAGTCTAAATCTCAGAAAGAGTGTATCAAAAAAGCACCTCGACTTTGAGTCTTATGCAGTCCTCACTGCTAAGTCTAAACCTCGGAAAGAGTATCTCGAATCTGAGTCTTACGTAGTTCTCACTGCTAAGTCTAAACCTCGGAAATAGGGTTTCAAAAGAGCACCTCGACTCTGAGTCTTACGCAGTCCTCACTTCTAAGTCTAAAACTTGGAAAGAGTACCTTGAAATAGCACCTCGACTATGAGTCTTACATAGTCCTCACTGCTAAGTCTAAACCTCGAAAGAGTACCTCGACTCTGAGTCTTATACAGTTCTCACTGCTAAGTCTAAATCTCGGAAAGAGTGTCTCGAAAGAACACCTTGATTGTGAGTCTTATGCAGTCCTCACTTCTAAGTCTAAACTTCGGGAAGAGTGCCTCGAAAAAGCACCCCGGCCCATAGTCTCGCAATTTTTACTACTAGATCTTGCGTGGTTTTTGCTGCTAAATACTTCGAAATACCAGTCCAAAAATCACCTCTATCCCGAACTTTCCACTGACTCCTCTAATGCCAAAAAATCAACATCCCGGATCTCAACAAAAAAAAGAAAAGAGAAGAATTTTATAGATCGAAAGATGATTACAAAGGCGATGGCCAGTCCGCAAAAAGGCATAAAGAATGCTAAGGTCTAAACCTACATCTATACTAGCAACTCTCCATGCATTGAGGAGAAGAAACAGGAAACTCTCCAAGCACTGAGGAGAAGAAACAGGTAGAGGTACCCCGACGGTCAATCTTGGGATTCCGTTCCATGAAAAAAGACAATGAGAGGTACTCATGAAAAAGCCAGAAGGCGCTGAACCAACCAGGAGGCCTATGCTCTCAGCTCTTCAGTATCCCTCGCCGCCATAGCTCGGCGACACCCCTCTTCGAAGAAGAGGCATCATACCGATGGAAAGTAACAATGATGAAGACCCCGAGAATCCTCGAAGGAGGATGGAAGTTGCAGTAAAAAACAACCCCAATTTTCGTCCTTCCAGCTGACCCAACTAAAAGAATCTTGAAAGAAGGATGAGGAATTCTCTGATATAGGTAACTCCGCACCATCAGGTCTCGGCGACCGGTTAAAGATGTCATATCTTGTAATCCAAGTCGCAGGCGGCAAACTCCTACATAGATCACACTTATAACCTTTGGGTTCCTTCGACCCGACGAGATCAGAACAGGAACCCAGTCTGAAAAATTATGACCAAACCCCTAGTGATGCCTCAAGGAATTTGATCGATCGAACTACAGATCTTGAAATCTGAGCCGAACGCGTCGGACAAAGGGCCCAATGCTCCGACTCTAGTAAGGTCGAGCCCGTGGGGATCAAAATTAACCCCCCCCCCCCCCCCCCCGAGTCTTCATCAGGGAAACAATCACTTTGTGGGAACCTATCGCTTTGAGGCCAAGAAGATTTTCTAAGCAGCTTAACCAACCACCTCATTAAATATACATTCAATCGGTCAACGCTTCAACTTTCAAGACATAAGGTAACCTCGATTGTCGTGAAAGAAATGACCTGAGCAAGTACGTGGCAATTATCTGTGCACAGATACCAAGGACTACAGAGATGAAATCTTGGATACCTAGCCCCAACCCAACAACACTCGACAATCAAACAAAGAGAAGGAAATAAAAAGCGGCAAATTTTATTCATTAAAAAAAAGGGGATTACCAAGGTGGTTGCCAGTCCGCAAAAATGGCAGGGGTACAAACAACTCGTTAACGATGCCTCGGCGCCAATCCTTAGTCGCTGATGGGGGCCGACTTCTTCTCGCAAGCCGCGGCATCCAGCTCGGCCACCCACTGCAAGTCATCTTCGCTTGAATCGAAGGCCAAACCCTCAAGCGAGCGGTGTCGGTACCGGATCTTTATATGCATAAGGGCCTTACCATACCCCACATCCTGGGCATCGAGTACCTACAACACCATTTCATCTAACTCCTGCTTGTCCTTAATCGCGCGCTAAGCCGCCTTGTCCAGCATCCCCTATAATTTCTTCTCCTCGGCTTGCCATGCTAGCTGCTCCTCAACCCATCTCTCTTTCTCGGCCAGCAACCCCTACCGATCATTTTTTCCCCTCCAGTGTCTTCTCAACATCCTTGATACTTCGCCAGAGCTCTTGGTTCTGATGCACCAATCCCCTGCCACTCTCTTCGGACTTCCAGGCCCATGCAAGCATTGCGTCCAGCCTTCACTTCAGCTCAGCTCTAGTGACGGTGGCCTGTAGAAAGGGAAGATATTGAAACCTAAGAAAGACACCGACTACAAGTGAAAGACCCTTACCATGACTGAAGTCTGAACCCAACGGGTGTAGACGACGCCCCAGGCCTCCCTCTTTAGGGACACTAAATCTTTGGGAGTGGCCAGATTTTCAACCACCTGAGCCGCATTCACGCGGTCCATTGTCAGATTCGCCTCAGAGACAGTCCAAGGGGATCCATGCTTTCACCGGTGATGGCACCTTCGGTGCCGTCCGTAGAGTCCCCTCTGCGGAGACTGGCAATTCTGTAATGATCGTAGGGTCGGTATCTTTGCCTTTCTTCCTCCCCGAAGGTGTAGTAGAAAAGGGAGAAAAAGAGCGCTTCGAAGTTCCCCCCTGTGATTTCTTCCCCTTGGGGTCCTCGGATACCCCAGTCGCCTCGTCCCCCACCTTGGACTTCCCCTTGGCCGGCCTCCTTCCTGCACCCGTCTCAGCCTTTGCACTCCCCTCAACTCGAAAGTCAGCCTCAGCCTTAGCCTTGGCCTGAACCTCGGCCTCAGCCTTGGCCTTAGCCTCGGCTGCCTTCATTATTGCCTTACAGGTCAAACGTATTTCCATTAGAATCGCGTCGGAAACCATGATCAAAGGAAGAATGAACTCGATAAAGGGAGAAGCAAAGACGATGAAGGAAGAAAGCAAAGAAAGAACAGACGGAGGGAAGCAATATATAAGCATGAAAGGGACATCGAACACTGTGCACTCATGTGGCAAGCATGGGACGCGTGGGTCCCTTGACCCTTGGCTTTCTTTCCAGTAGGAATCTTCGAATTTTGCAAGTGCCTCTCTCCTACAGAGTCTGTCGAAGAGAGCAATCCAACCCTGAAGGGTCATCGAAAATTTTTTGGAATTCACAGTGAAATTAAGACTTAACAACACCAAAAACTGTTATCATTCAATAAAAAATAATCAGATAAAAGGGGCGGTGGCCAGACCACGTTTGATAAAACATAACAAAACATAAAATCTAAGACAAAGGGGGCTCCCCCCTAGCAGCCTTGGGAATATGCCCGGCGTCTGCTCCCAACTCTGGAGGAAGCTCGGTCGGGATCATGAGAGAAGCCCCTGGCGAGGGTGGACGAACGCGTTCATCACCTACACCACTGAAAATCCTGAGAGAAGGGTTAGAACGGACCCCCAGGTCAGAAGGAATTGAGCGGGGAGTCGTAGGAGAAGTGACAAATTCCAGATCATACTCGGGAGGACCAAGGTCGAGATGGGGGTACTCCCGCCTGATACACTCGATGGCTTGTCTAAAGTCGTGTTCCTCTCCATCGACAATCTCATCCGTAGCTCCCACTAATCCTGATCTTATTGGGGCCAATTGGCACTCTAGTGCGTCCTTCTCACTCAACAACGCCCTATAGGCAAATCTTCCCTCACCTGAGTCGTCCTCCGACCTCTTCTCCAAATCCTTCACCCTATCCTCCAAAGCCTCAGCGCATTCATGCTCTCCTTCGCAACTTTTCCTGTACTGCTCTGCCTTCCGAACCGCTAGGTGGAGAAAATGCTTATATCACCTCTTCATCCCGGCACCATAGAGAGCAGGCTACAGAGAAACTTGGAATATCAACAAGGAACAATTACGTTGGCAAGACAAAGCACAAGAATACTCACTTGTACAAACCCTTGAGAAAAGCGAAGGAAACACGAAGTGGTAGTCTCTTGGGTGAGGGCCTCTATGTCTCTCAGGCGAGGAAGATTCTCCACTATTTCCCGAGGCATTTCCAACTCCATGATAGAGCCCAACTCCCCCATGGGCCGATTCGGTGTGGAACGCCTCACAGCCTCTTCGGCGTTTCTCAACAACCTATCGACCGGTTGCTCCCTTAGAGCCCCCTTCAGGTCACGGACGTTCGAGGCCTTAGGCTTCTTTGGCAAGTGATCCAAGGTGGGCACTTCGATCTTTTGCTTGCCCTTACGGTCAACCTTTGGTACCTCCCAAGGTTCTAATGATAAGGCAACCGTCACACCGATACCTGCGAACAGAAACAAATATCAGATAAAGCAAAGTACCAGTATTATGAGTCGAGGACAAAAGAACATATCCGAGATATCAACCAACCTCTCTTCTGATCTTGCTGTTAGTCGACACTAGCACCCTCCGCAAAGAGTTTCTAAAACTTGGCACTCTCCTCCGGGCTGAGATCATGAGACGATAGGGGATCCATCTTCGGCGGGCCCTCGTACGACCATTTGGTGGGGATATCCTAGGGTTCGCTACTCCGGATAACAAAATATCTCATCTTCCAACCCTTAATAGAGTCAGGATGGCCATGCACCACTGTGTACCCCCGACGCGGCGAGACATACCACCGGTAGGGGTGACTCAGCAATGCTTTAAAGCCCACACACATCTGGAAATATTTGAGGCTGAGTGGGACCCCTCTCTCATGGTAGATCATAATGAACCATGTCAGATGCTTCCATGAATTCGGTGCATACTGCATGGGGCTTAGGCCTGCCCAATTCAACACCTCCTTTATAAAGAGATTGAGGGGGAGACACAAGCCGGAATGGAACATGTCGACATTCATTACGCACAATGGCCCCAGAAAGTTGGCGTTCTGTTCAATACCAAAGTTCGGGAGTATCAACTTGAATCAAGGACGAATGCGATAAACTGCCCGAAGCGACTCCAGATCACTCCCAGCCCAGGCGCCCTTTGCCTTATCAACGTCCGCTATCGAACTATTGGATGGAGGCAGAACATCAATGCCAGGCTCACCCTTCAGGTCTTTAGGGTAAATTTAGATGGACTTCATCCGCACAAGCGCCTGGTCCAGGCGGAGCCCCCTCCCGTGGAGGAGCGGCCAAAAGGACCTCAACCTCCGGGACTACCTCGTCAAGAATGTCCACGGGTCTCCCCTCGACTTCCACCGACCGATCTTCGCTCCTCCAGTCACCTCCACCCTCTGAGGCCTCGAACAGCTCCTGAATTTCCTTCGCAAACCAGCCCTGGTGCCACCAAACCTGGTCCCATCTCCGTCCCAATTATGGTCCCCTCCTTCAGAATCGGAGATTCCAATAATATCCACCTCCGGTTCCGGTGAGATTGCGTGTGTTGACCTCGAGTTTTCAGAATTGTTTTCCCTCGAAGCGGATCGGCTAGACGAATAGGTGGCCTGTAGTACCTTGAATTTTTATTAAATGGGAAATTGTTGATTTTACGTGTTGTGCACGTGCAAATTTTTGTATAAATGTTTTCTTATAAAATTATCTTTTATAATACAAATAAACAATTGTTTTCTCTCTTTCTCTTTATTTTCTAGAAGCCTAAGCTTGTTTTTCTAATTTAAACCCAACCTAATTAATTAAATATTTTATTTTGACCCATGAGTCTAAAAGCCCACTATTTTGAAAGCCCACAAATTAATTATCCTTTTAATTGTTATAACTTGTAATGTAGACACAATTAGTAGACAATAAATAAATTAATAATGTACAACTTTTAATAGGGGACACTAGTTGGGGCACGTGCATGCACTAGTGTGTGCATTGCACACCCTAGGAGTAGGCCGGATTGTGGCTAGAGAAGAAAGGGAGACTGGAGTTGAGTTGAGGGGTGGTTATGAGATCATGAAAGTTACTACAACTTCCCATTTCATCTTGATCCTTGATCTCTAACTCCTTGATTAAATCCTATCCATCTATTCTCGTCCTAAAAGTGTATAAATACCCCTAGTTTCTTCTCATTAGTACACTAGAAATTATTAAGAGAGAAAAAGATTAAAGTGAGAAAAGATTGAGAAGTGTTAGTGAGTAAAAGATTAGAGTGTGCTTGTGTGTGTGTTCCGTCAAGTAGAGGCCGGCCAGCATCAAAGGAGCAAAGGTGGGCTCGAGCTCCAATCAAGCACCAGGAGGAGATGTTTTGACAACACAATCTAGGAGGAGAAGGCCATTTTCTTGCATTCTGGAAGATTCTAGGAACTTTCATTTTATTTTCTCCAAATAGGTGGCTGTTTCTCATGCTTCTAAATCTAGATACCATGCTAGGAATGATTTGATAAAATTACTAAGGAAAATCTAAGTGAAATTGGACCCATGTTTGCTTAATTAGAGAATAAAATGGTAATTTAGAGAATGATTGATAAAATGATTGCTAGTTGATAAATTTTGATTTTAACGTGCTAGAACCCATCATGCTTTGGGATATGCTTTATTGAGAAATTTGTGCTTATGAAATGAATGACTGATTAAAATGCATCATGAAAAATTTGATTGTCTAGATTTAAGCATCATCAATGTAGAAAGATGAATACTTGTGTTCTAAAAATATTATTTTGTGGAAACCTTGATTATAAATAATGTGAAAATTGTGATCTTATTTTCAATATCAAAAATATATCCATGACCTACCCTAAATTGCAACCTGGTGCAATCGACAGTCGACCGAATTAGAGTCGACAGTCGACTGTTAGGTAATAAATTTCGGATTCTAGTTGCAGAACAGTCGACCGAATGTATTGTAATAGTCGACTGCCCTGACTATTCATTTTCGAGTTTTAAATCTTTGCAGAACAGTCGACCGACTATATTGTAACAGTTGACTGCCCTGATTATTTGTCTTCGAGTTTTAAATTCTCGCAGAACAGCCGACTAGCTATGTTTTGACAGTCGACTGTCCTGAAGTTCAAATGATATCCATATTTCATGAGATAATTTTCTATAACCCTTGGCTTAGTATAAATGAGAATTTGAGACTATTTCTGCAAGAAAGAACTTACTATAAATTGTTAGTTTAAATTTTCCTTGGACAAAGAAAAATGTATTGATTAAAAGATGATTTGAAAAGAATTTTGATAATGAAAGAAAAATGAAAGTATGAATGTTAGATTTAGTATTGATAAAATGAGAATAAGGGAATTATGTGAAAAGAATGAATTATGAATAAGACAAGTTGAATTTATTTGTTTATGCATGACATTGTACATGAAAATTGAAATTGAATGACTTGATGAATTATGAAAGAATATGAATATACAAATGCTATGAACATGAAATGAAAGATATTTTTAATCATGAAAAAGACTTTATGAGTATGAAAAACTCGATGTTGTGATTATGAGTTGAAATTAAGAACTAGGGTGTAGCTAAGCCTCATACCGGCAATGAAAGTGATATTGAGATGATATTTGAAATAAAAAGACCAAAATTTGGGTCAGGTGAAATGAATGAATAAGACCGGTATAGTGGGGGTGCTAACCCTAAGGGATTGATTTTGTTCATGATTCAATTAAATTAGGGACTAGATACATAGTGAAGATGTGATGAAAGTAAGAGAAAAACATGAGTATGAGAGCCATTGGATTGGCAGCGTGAGAGTATTTACAGGATGTCCCATGATGCGTCATGAGTAGGACGTGGATACTGCTTCAGAGTACCGTCCCGATGGCGACGCTTGTGGGGTGTTTGGTGATTGCGGGTGGTGTCATGTCTATGGTAGGAGGTGAATTACCACAAGATGCTTGCATGATGAGTCATGTGACAATGCGTTAGGATTCTCTCCAGGGCGCTTAGGCGTGAGCTCATAAGTCATATGACATCTAGGATACTTATCGTAGTTACAGTAGTAGATTAAGTCATGGCGAGGGATTGAACCCTACAAGATGAAGAACGGTTAAGGGCTTGCCCTCGGACCTATGTAGTATGGGCTGCATAGACTCTGAACATGTGTGCACTAATGTCATATAACATAAATAATTGCATTAAGGACTAAGTGCACATTCACAACACGACATCAATAGGATAGTCTCCTAGCTTGGTTTGTGAACAAGTTTGTGTGTTGTTAATTACTAAGAATTGCTATACTATTTCGGCATAGAGAGGATGATCGTGTATAATATTTCATCAGTTGAATGAACTGACGTGCCCACAGTTTTCTATGCAGGATAAAGTACATGAAAAAGACGAAGGAGGAATTGATGCTTAAAGATTATTCAAGTGTTGTTGTATATTTATTCATGTGATTATTGTAAAATTGCTTCCGCTGTATAAGTGTTAATGTAAATGTAACTCTGATGTAAAGTAACGTTTTATTTCCTTGTAAAATTATACGAAGTGAAGTGTAAAGATCCTGTGGAACTTCGAATTCGGTTGTATTTGGAATTCGGGGTGTTACATGGCCAATCCGCTCCCCAAAGAACTTGCTTCTGATCCACCATGGTCACTGGAAGAAGCTGAGCTACCAGTCTCTGCGGCCGACATATCCAAGATTATAATCTTGAAGAGAGAGATTTCAGGAGTCAAGAAAATATCCCCTCATAGTGCTGAAGGGGGGTCAAATTTATAAGGGACGACTGTTTCTCAAACTGTCGACACATGTCGTCCCTTTGAATTCCATGATTGACAGCCCTTCGAATGACCGTTGTCACGTGTCGACTCCTCGAGCTTCGCGAAATCTGACTTGGCAAAAAGCCACATGGGCAGGAAGTCCCGTCTGGGAATGTCCTGACACCTTGACTCCAACCAGCTCCGAGCTTCCTGCCAAACGCAGTGCCTGCTAAGCTCATAACTCAGACTCATACCAAACACTGCTTTGGTTTCCCTTCCAGAGCAATGACCAAGCAATCTGATGCAACTGTCATGCTGACGCTTTTTCCACGAGTTATCTACTCCTCGGAAATGACCAACAGTGCATTTTCGAGAGTGGGGACTCATGATGTGGGAAAAATCATGAGTGATCTCCACCGATGATTTTGGCACGAATTGCGAAGCAACAAACTAGGCTTAATGCCAACCTCTCTACTAGCCCAGGCCAGATAGCTCCACGAGCCTTTTGCAGGCCCATTCATGAGATCGGGTGAATCGCTCGCCTCCAAATGCTCCATCAGCTACACCGTAACCGCACCCCCTAAAATCAAGGGACTAATCAATCCCATATCTAAGATCAATGGGATTTTGATACTGCCCTCGGATCTCTCCATAAAGGATCTCTCCCCGGACGTATAAATACATCATCTACTATACAGTTACAGGTAATGACTCTTTTGCTACAGAATCCCCTCCACTAAATAGTTGCCTTCTGACTTAAGCATCGGAAGGTCTGTCGTCGGGAATACTCCAGTGTTTCAAACTTCATTTTGCAGGTCTACGAAGCGGCCTTCCATCACCTGACCCATTCAATACTCCCTCGGATCCAGAGCGACGAGTAGGATCACTACAGTTTCCTCGAATCCAAGAACTCATATTATCTGTTGCTCTCACACCTCAAGAAAAAGGCCGCAACAATATGCTAGCAAAATAGCAGAAACTTACTTCTATACTTGTATGCTTCTCGAAATCATTATTTACTATCATCGTTAACTTATATTTTCATGTTATTGGACTTACATTCTATTGAATGCAATCATAAACATTCAATCTTTAGATATTGGAGATATATGAATATCTCTTAAAATATTACAAGTTGTATTTTATGATAATTGCCAACAAACTACAAGGTTGTAGAAAATAATTGAAGTTACTCAAACTAATATTCATTCTACACAACGAGATTCGAGATAATATTTTACTTATAATAATATTTTGCTATGTGATAATGGACTTTTTTTTTTTTCCAAATACAGTCAAGTTTACAATGACAAACCTGAAGTTTCAATGTGACCGAATTTGTTTAGTTAAAAAGCTACTATCATATCTTTGCAGCAATGCCTGCTCCAAATCACAGTCATCCTTGCTTATTTAGTCGAAACCCTACGTAAACATTGTGATTTAGATGGTCAAAAGCAAATGCGAGATAGTTGACGCGACGAGTGATTAAAAACCAAAAACTAGTCCTAGATTGCACAATTTATATTAACAACCTTGTTCTTTCAAATTGCACTGCAAGTTGCTCCAATGAGAGAGCATCCTCTGTCTTTCTCAACATCGAATTGACAAAACAAGAATAAAAGTAAGAAGTCCTAATTACTCTAAATTCAATTCAAAATATCCACTAAAAAAACAAAAAAGTAGGTTTTCCTTACCGCTCGAATTTCAGAGTCATTAGGATCATCCAAGGGGGACCCACATCGTCGGGGCTGTCGGTAATCGAGGGGGACTCGATCTTCTTCAGTTCTTGTTCGGGTTTCTCTTTCACCCATTCGCTACCACCAGTTTTTAATCACTACCTTAGGTGGCACACAACTAAGGTAATGAAGAGAGAAATTTTTTCTGTACTGACCCACATTTTAAAAATATTGAGCGATGTGACCCACTTTCGAAAATATTTACCCAACTGGCCCAGTTTTGAACACGTCAGCATTAACCGGTATTGAAAATAACGGCATAGGTTAACGTCATGCCGTTGTTTCCAATAACGACATCTGTCTAAAAAAAATCGCTTGCCGCTATTTGGAGTAACGACATCAGTTAACTTATTCTCAATCGTGTGCTTTATGTGACTTGGACAAAAATGCAAGTGTGAAAATGTCCTATAGATGATGCCACTATTCCCAACAACGGCATTCGTATTACAGATGCCGTTGTTAGGGATAGCAACATCAATTATAGGATTTTTTGCATATAAATAGTGGCCCCCTCTTCTCCCTCCCCTTTCACTTAGATCTGTTTCTCATCTCTCTCTCACTCCCGAAACTCAAAAAACCATAGTTGTCGCTATTGGAAACCATTGTAACTCTCCTCTTTCATATCCTAAACAAATTCTCAAATTACTCATCATTAAACCCTAATTGTGAACACCTCTTCTCCCTCGTTCACTTGGAATTTGGCACAGGTTTTTCTACAGATCTCCTCGGTCTCGAACTTGTGGTAGGTATTTGGAAACCGTTAATTCCTTTGAATCTATTGACTTTGTTGATTGAGATTTATATTGAGGGTGTAGTATATGAGACTTAGTTGTGGAGATTGATATGAGTTGTAGTATCCTATGAATGATAATATATTTTGGGGGGTGGGAGAATTGACAATGTAGTATAATATATGTTGGAGAAATTTGTACAAAACTATAATTGATAAATTTGTAAAAGTTAATCAGTTATATGTTTATGTATGAATGGATGTTGATATGAAATGTGTTTATATATAAATATGTAGTGTATAGACATGTCACTACAAGACTAACAGTCTTTACCGGCATTTTTTGCACATTTACCGGCGTATATAAATGCCGCTGTATATACCACCGGCATTTTATAAATCGTCGGTGCAAGTGTCGCTGAATCGTGTGTCGCTGTAGCTTAGGGACATTCACCGGCGGTTTTTACGGCTGCCGGTGTAGGTTAAAACTACACCGGCGGCCGTAAAAACGCCGATGAATGTGTGGGTACCATTTTCGGCCATCACCTACACCGGCGTTTTTAAAATGCCGGTATAGACTACCAAATTCTTGCTGAAAGCTACACCGGCGCTTGTAAAAACGCCGGTGTAGCTAAATTTTTTTTTAAAAAAAAAATTCAAAAAAAAAAATAATAATAATAAAAACAATTCAGCACTCTTATAATCAAAACCAAATGCAAGAGACCCATTAGATCATACACTGATCATTCTTAAAACAAACAATAGGAGCACTGCATATGAAGAATATAGTCATTCCAATAGGAGCACTGCATATCATTAGGAGCACTGCATTAAGCTGGTTCTCAGTGCATAACAATTCAACAATATAGTCATTCGAATTTAGCAACAAAGAAGTACTGCATATCACAAAGAAGTACTGCATATCAGTGAGTGCCACTCACTGACTCAAAATTAAAGAAGCATAATCAGTGAGTGCCAACTCAGTAGGATTGTTCATAAATTAGAGAAGCATAATCAGTGAGTGCCACTCACTGACTCAAAATTAGTCCGGTAAAGAGGTAAAGATTAATCAGTGAGTGCCACTCAGTATATCAAAAGTAGATTGCCAATCACTGACTCATAAAGATTAATCAGTATATCAAAAGTAGTCAGTGAGTTAAAAAGGAGCATGTAACTTCAGAAGTCTTCATAAATTAAAAAGCTTTCACTCAGCAGCTCATTAACTATGCTTTCACTCAGCAGCAAAAGTGTTCATAAATTCAAAAGCTCAGATAGGATTCAATCATCACTAGTTACTCCTATAATTCATTTATTCAATGAATCATGAAACATAGTGTGCAACTTCAGAAGTATAATCCATCTCATCATCACTCATTCACTCGAAAATAATGAGAAGATCTCCATTTGTTCACTGTTTTTACTCAAGCATATTTAGTTGTTCTCACAAATACTATGGCATAAATTACTCAAGCATGATAAATATAGATCCAAATCAATATAGATCCATATGCAAAATGCACTCAGTAGGATTGTTCATAAATTAGAGAAGCACAACCAGTGAGTGCTACTCACTGACTACTTTTGATATACTGACTAATTAATGAGTCAGTGATTGGCAATCTACTTTTGATATACTGAGTGGCACTCACTGATTAATCTTTACCTCTTTACCTGAGTGCCACTCACTGACTCAAAATTCACTAGATTGTTCATAAATTTTGCAAAATGCACTCTAAAAAACCCCAAATTGTCAGGAAAAGATTAATCATTAAATGCTTAGATAGGATTTAATCATCACTAGTTACTCTTATAATTCATTTATTCAATGAATCATGAAACATAGTGTGCAACTTCAGAAGCATAATCCATCTCATCATCACTCATTTACTCGAAAATAATGAGAAGAAACTCCATTTGTTCACTGTTTTTACTCAAGCATATTTAGTTGTTCTCACAAATACTATGGCATAAATTACCCAAGCATGATAAATATAGATCCAAATCAATATAGATCCATATGCAAAATGCACTCAGTAGGATGATTCATGATAAATTAGAGAAGCACAATCAATGAGTGCCACTCACTGACTCAAAATTAGTCAGGTAAAGAGGTAAAGATTAATCAGTGAGTGCAACTCAGTATATCAAAAGTAGATTGCCAATCACTGACTCATAAATTAGTCAGTATATCAAAAGTAGTCATTTAATTAAAAAGGAGCATGTAACTTCAGAAGTGTTCATAAATTAAAAAGCTATCACTCAGCGGCTCACTGAATGTGCTTTCACTCAGCAGCAAAAGTGTTCATAAATTAAAAAGCTCAGATAGGATTCAAACAAATCACTAGTTGCTCCTATGAATCATTTATTCAATGAATCATTAAATCAATGACTCGTAGTGTGCAACTTCAAAATCATAACCCATCTCATCATCACTAGTTTAAAAAAAGTAGCAAAGTAGTCAGTAGTGTGACCCGATAGCAAAAAAAGTAGCAAAGTAGCATGAATTTACAGTTACCAAAATGATTTAACTGTATATGAAATTGACCAAATCCTCCAAACCACCTCATTGTCATCAACTACCTTCTTCATCATCACATTCTTCATCAACAAAGCCTCGTAAATCTATATCTAATACACATAAGTCAATATATAAGATGAAGCATATAAATCATGAACTTTAAGCTAAGTAAAGAGAGATTAAGTACAGTCCAAATCCCTTCTCAATCGTAAGTGAGGAGAGGAGTATAAGTTATCAGGTAATCGTAAGTGATCATGTAAGCTCAAAACCATGGTATATGATATTAGCCGTGACCACACATCAGTTACTCGAAATATATTTGAAAGCAAATGACTTACATGAGACATCTCGCAAGCAATAACTGATATGCCTAGAATATGTTCCAAAGTAATACGAGGGTAAGTCTAATGTAGCGCCCCGATTTCCAACACTGAGAAAACCGAGACACGAGCCAAGATCTCTTCTTTAATTAATCACAATACACAGAAAAACAGGAGAATTTAAAACTTTTTATTCGACATCAATGTATTACAAGTCTGGATATTATACAATTGCAGTACATTACAATAGAGTTACAATATCACCTTTACATTTCCAAGTATTACAACCTTCAATATCTTACATCAGAGTACAAGGAATGAAGAACAACACTTGGTAACTCTCACTTGAGTACTTCTCAACTAATAGATAATCAATACATATACTGCAGCGGAACTAAACATAATACTGACTCCTTGCTTTCCTTGCCTTGAGTCCTCCTGAATCTCGCCTTTGTACTTCGACGATCCAGTACCTATGGAAGTGGGGATGTCAGTATTCACTGACGCTTAAAGGCTGATCATATAGCAGCAAATCTCCCAAACAATATACAAAATATAGCAATGGTGTTGGTGTAGTTTAAGTGTTCGTGAGTGCTAGGACTAGACTCTAATGCGATATTTAAATAGAACTAGGACGCTTCCTATTCTAATGTCAGCAAGTCTCCGAAGCAACATGCAGCCCATACTACATGCGACCCCATCTCAAGCCGTTTCTCCATATATAGGGATTTGAACCCGCGTTATGAACTCTAATTGTACACAACCTGTTCCTGACACCTACACGTGGCTAATGAGGTTGCAGACGTGGTCAAGTCCCACTAATGCATTTCACCAGTGGTGTCTATGGTCGCCACTACGACCCGGCTAACCGGACCTCACTCAAAACAGACAAACCCAATGTATCGGGCGTCATTCCAAAATCAAACTATAGGGTCTCGCAAGCGCAGGGTAGCGCGAAGCCTACCCTGTGGCACCCTCTGGGGTCTCGCAAGTGCAGGACTGCACAATGCATCCTGTGGCACCCCCAGCCACGGCACTTCAGGAATTAACTGCGCGAGATACGCAGCCCGTGTCCTCAACTTGTGAGACGGCACCGTACGTATCCCTTTGACGGGAAGGTACAACCCAATACACCACCTATGATCTGCCTCGAGGGACGAGTTAGTGTAAGGGGCCCCCTACAACCGACTCCTCTCTCCCGGCAAAAGGGTTTAAGTAAAATGATCCTTGTAAGTCACTATCCTAATGATGTCCCTGACTCGAACAATCCTAGGGATGACAATATTATAAACACAACATGCTAGGCCTTTAAAGTAGACTTCGCAAGACAACTCTACTAGGCTGCTCAACCTAGACTTACCAGAATCCCTCAGGATCCGGTTCGTGGCTCATCGATCCAAGACTTTGGTCGTGCGAATATACATGCATGCCGCTACCCTTGACTTGGATTTCGTCTATACTCCGGTCCTCGATTAACCTACCCTGGTTAAGATTCGACGGTACACAAGGAGTGACTCCTCCACAGTTCCTTAGGGTAAGAAAACATATGTCTTGATGGTCGATAGTCCTTAGGGTGGTAATATCACCCTAGACGAGCACAACGAACTGTGTACTAGCTAACAAGCTATACACGAGTAACAACCACATACGAGCCAATAAGCTACGTATGAAACAATAACTACCTGCGAGCCAGGCAGGCCTCGTAGGAGATAACCACGTACATACCAGCCAAATAAGCCGCGTATGAGACCAACAGCTACGCACGGGCCGGTCGAGCCGCGTACGAGACAACAACCTACATACGAGCCAAGTAAGCTACGTATGAGACCCACAGCTACGTACGGGCCAGTCGAGCCACGTACGAGCACAACCATATGCGAAAAACCATATAGGTAATCAATCTTAAAAGCAACCAAATGTGCTACTAGCAAACTTGATCTCCTATTATTAGAAGCAACAGAAGAGTCTACTTGTGGTAGGGTAAAAATGGCCTGGGGCCCAACCAGGGCCCAGGACAGCTGTCACTCAAAAATGAGAAAAACAACAATCTGGCTCGGCTTCGAACCACTACAGGGTCGGCACCGAGCCGCAAGTTCACCCCCACAGAACTGGTCTCCTCGTATCTGACGAGCCTTGATGGCCCTCGGCCTCCGATCCGCGACAGCCCCACGGGCCGTCCGCCTAGTTTGGCGAGGAATGAGGATGACCTGGCACAACCTAGGCCATCCGATTCCCCCAGAGGCACAGGAGCCCCATGATCAGCCATGTCAGCTCCAAATACCACTTAGGGCTTTGCCACGTCAGCCCTATACCACTCTTGGCACTGCCACGTCCGCCCTAAACCCCCTGGGCCTCCTGCCACGTCAGGCCCATGGGCTTTCGGGTTCAGACTCGGCCCCCAAGCGGATCCAAACCCGGTTGGGATTCCCTATAAATACCAGACCCTCACCCACCTTTTCAAGTAATCAATCTTTGCCACCTAAATTTTCCTAGTTATTGCTACTCTCTCACAGAGACTGACTAGATCGTCGGAGGGTCCGCCACCGGGATAAACCTCGGTGTTTCAGGACCGTCTGCAGGTACTCGAGGCGAGGCCATCCGAGCCGATCCTCAAGCGCCGAAGCGAGCCCCTCGCTCACCGTCCAGCACCGTACTCTTCCCTCATTACAAATTGAGTCCAAACTCACACCTGGTGCATCCACACTGCGACCAAAAACAAACTGCTTCAGGTTGGCGCCGTCTGTGGGAACACTTTATTCGGTGCGGACGACGGTCCGAGCCTCGCCACCGACGCTCTCCCTCGACCCGATCTCCCATGGCTCCCCGAGCCCGAAGATCGGCCCGTTCCGCTCGAACAGACGGGCCTCCCCCCGAGGGGGCCCTCGACGGAGGGAAAGCATCCAATAATCCGGGGGCGAACCCCGGACCCCAACGAAGTGTTTCACGCGTCGCCGAACCCGACCTTCGTCGGGTCATTCTGAACAGAAGGGCTAGCCAGGCTACGGGAGGGATCGCTTCCAACTCGGCCCTGAACCACTCTAGGCCCGCACAAGGGGAAAGGCCATCGGCACTCAGCCGCATCGGCCGAATTCCTACGCCCCGACCCGACCCTTCCGACCATGGCGGGGTCACCAGGGGCGAGTTCAGAAGCTTCAGAGAGGAAATCATGGAGGCCCTCCATGGAGCGCCGAGGTCCGCGACCTATGGCCGAGCCCCTCAAATGAGCGAAGGGAGAAGCCACACTCGTGCACCGACTCCCCCTCCTGAGTGCACAGATGTGGTGCTCCGACGCCTCTTAGAGATGGAGAATCGAATCGAGTGCATCGGCGACAGGAATCCCAACCTAGTCCATGGACGGAGGCCTTCTCGACCTCCATTTTCCGTCAACATCATAGAAGCGGAGATCCCCCGAAACTTCCGGCCTCCACATTTCGAGACTTACAACGGCGAGGGTGATCCAGCTGATCACATGGAGGGCTTCAAAACCCTCATGATGATTCACAGCGCTTCGGATCCCCTGCTGTGCCGAGCCTTCCCGGCCACCCTCCGGGGTCCGGCCAGGGATTGGTTCTCCAAACTCTCCCCTGGCTCGATCTTCTCGTTCGACCAGCTGGAAGCCAGCTTCCTGGCCCACTTCATCACTAGCCGGAAGAGCGAAAGGACGAGCGCTTCCCTGATCGACCTCAGTCAGAGAGAGGGGGAGTCACTCCGTAACTTTGTCAAGAGGTTCACAACCGAGGCCAGATCCGTCTCTGCCCTCGACGTAGGGGTCGCCTCGGCAGCTTTCCGACACAATGTCCGCCACAACCAGCTAAAGGTCTCCTTAGCAAAGAGGCCACCTCTGGACTTCCCTGACCTTCTCAACAGGGTCGAGAAGTACATACGAGCTGAAGAAGCTCTGAACCCAGAGGGCAGCAAAGAAGTCGTGGGGAAGGGCAAGCACAGGGTCGATGAGGCCGAACCTACCAAGAAAACAGCAAAGGAAGGGGTCGGCACGAAGAGGGCACCTCCGGTCCCTCGCTTCGAAAGGTACACTCCCTTGACACATAACGTGTCCGCCATCCTCTTAGAAATCGAGGATAAGGGCATTGTCCGACTACCTCCCCGATCAAATAACAACAAGAAGCGAGATCAGCGCTTCTACTGCCGTTTCCACAGAGATCATGGGCACGAAACCGATCAATGTCGGGCCCTGAAAGACGAGATTGAGGAACTCATCTCACGAGGGTACCTCCGAGAATTCACCAGAGAAGGCCCACGGGATCGGCGAGATGCTAGGAACCGGAGGCCTTCGCCTCCGATCCCTACTCCGAACCGCATCCAGGATCGGGACCCCGAACCCGAGGGAGCCGCGGATACGCCATTCATCTTGCACTGTGTCCACGGGGGGCCAATGGGGGGAGAGTCAAATACTTCCCGAAAAGCCTTCATCCGAGAGGTGAATGCTGTCCAAGACAACCCTTCGCCCAAGTTGCAACCGGTGCCTGTCTCCTTCTCCGGAGAAGACCTCGAAGGCGTTCGCCTCCCTCATTGCGACGCCCTCGTCATTGGCCTCCACATGGCTAATTGTGAGGTTTGACGAATTCTCGTCGACAACGGCAGCTCGGTAAATATTCTCTTTCTCGAAGCCTTCGAGAATCTCAAGCTACCCAGAGGCAAGCTCAAGCCAGCTGGATACACCTTGCATGGGTTCTCTGGCATCTCTGTCGTGATAGAAGGGATTGTTACTCTCGACGTCACCGCGGGATTGGCTCCTGTCAAGAGGACCGAGTCCATGGACTTCATGGTGGTAAACGTCAAGGCGGCTTACAACGCCATACTCGGCCGACCCGGATTATGCTCCCTTCAAGCGATACCTTCGGCTTACCATCTGAAACTTAAATTTCCCATCCCGCATGGGGTCGGCATCGTCCGAGGTAGCCAAGAAGCAGCACGGCCGTGCTACATGACCGCTGTCGGAGGGGGTGTGTTCCCCCTCAACGCCGTTGAGCTCGAACCCGAGAAGGACGGCCCCGCTCCGGAGCCTGTCGACGAGCTGGAGGAGGTCCCGTTCGGCACCGAGGATGAATCGAAATGGTTCCGGGTGAGCCGCTCGCTCCCCGAGGACTTAAGCCAGGTATAATTGCCCGCATCCGCCGCAACATTGATCTCTTCGCCTGGAAGCCCTCCGACATGCCCGGGATCTCCGAAGACTTGATTATGCATCGGCTGAGCGTCATCCCAGACTCTAAGCCAGTCGTCCAAAAGAGGTGCAAAGTCACCCTGGAGAGGCAGCAAATTGTGAAGACAGAGGTTGACAAACTCTTATCTGCTCGATTTATTCAGGAAGTCAGCTACCCCGAATGGTTGGCTAATGTCGTCATGGTGAAGAAGGCAACCGGGGGCTGGCGGATCTGTATCGACTTCACGGATTTAAATAAAGTATGTCCGAAAGATCCTTTCCCCCTCCCCCGCATCGACGCTTTAATCGACGCAACCTCGGGGCATGAGCTACTGTTCTTCATGGACGCATTCTCAGGGTATAATCAGATCCGGATGTTTCCACCGGACATCTCCAAGACCTCGTTCGTCACCGACCAGGGTCTTTTCTGCTACCGCGTTATGCCCTTCGGGCTAAAGAACGCCGGAGCCACATACCAACGGCTCGTCAACAGAATCTTCAAAGACCTGATCGGCCACAACGTGGAAGTCTATGTCGACGACATGCTCGTCAAGAGCCGGGCTGGGCCGGACCACGTCGCCGACCTCGAGGAAGCCTTCGGAGTCCTCCGGCATCACAACATGAGGCTCAACCCGGCTAAATGCGCCTTCGGCGTCTCCACTGGAAAATTCCTGGGGTTCATCGTCAGCCAGCGTGGCATCGAGGCGAACCCCAAGAAAATCCAAGCTATTATTGACATGGCCCCGCCCCGGAATGTCAAGGAAGTTCAGAGGCTTACGGGCCGGTTGGCTGCAATCGGCCGTTTCCTCTCCAAGTCATGGGAGAAGTCTCTCCCCTTCTTCAAGGCTCTATGCGGAAAGGGGGGCTTCGAGTGGGATACCCATCAACAAGAGGCCTTCGAACAGCTGAAGCAGTACCTCGCCAACCCTCCTCTCCTCAGCAAGCCCGAGCCGGGCGAACCACTATGGCTCTACCTGTCTGCCTCGGATAGCGCACTCAGCGCCGTCCTCGTCCGAGAGGAAGATGGGGTCCAGAGGCCATTGTACTATGTGAGCAAAGTTCTGCTCCCCGCAGAGACGAGGTACGCAAAGATAGAGAAGGTGGCCTATGCTTTGGTCATGGCAGCCCGGAAGCTTCGTCCTTACTTCCAGGCCCACTCCGTCCAAGTACTGACCGACCAGCCACTGAAGACTGTCCTTCACAAGCCCGAAAACTCCGGCCGCTTAGTCAAGTGGTCAATTGAGCTGAGTCAATTCGACATCAGCTATTAGCCGAGGATGGCCATTAAAGGGCAGGCCCTCGCCGAGTTCATAACTGAGTGCACCGTCTCCGAACAGCCCAGCATCGAAGGCTCGGATCCGACCTGGGAGGTCTTTGTCGATGGATCATCATGCGAAACGGGGAGTGGGGCTGGCATCATCCTTCGTGGCCCCGACCAATTCCTACTTCAATACTCCCTCCGCCTCAACTTTCCGGCCTCCAACAACGAGGCGGAATACGAGGCCATGATCGCCGGACTGACCCTAGCCCACCGAGCCGGTGCCCAGCAAATCCGAGCCTACAGCGATTCTCAGCTCGTGGTCAATCAGATCACCGGGGAATACGAGGCTCGCGATGATCGGATGATGAGGTATTTGGCGGTGGTCCGACGTCTCCTGGCGTCCTTCAGCTGCGCCGCGGTTATCAGAGTCCCTAGGGAGCAGAACGCTCAAGCAGACGCGTTGTCCAAACTCGCCTCTTCCTCTTTCGAGGGTCTCGATCAGACGGTGCTCATAGAAATCCTCCTAAAGCCAAGTATCAACGATCAAGACCAGGAGGCAATGTGTGTCCAAGACGGTGCCAGTCCAGACGACTGGACCACTCCCATCCGGAAATTCTTAGTCAGTGCCGAGCTTCTTGAAGACCGAGCCGAAGCTAGACGAGTCAGGGTCCGAGCTGAAAGGTTCATCATGATTGATGACATCCTCTTCAAATGCTCATACACCTTGGCCGACGGCAAGCCGTACCTCCGCTGTCTCACCAGCGACGAGGCCAGCTACGCGCTGAAAGATCTTCATGAGGGGATCGGCGGATGCCACATGGGGAGCAGGACACTCGCTCGGAAGGCCCTGAATCAGGGGTACTATTGGCCGACCATGCTCCAAGACTCGCAAGACCTAGTCAAGAGATGCGGCCCATGCCAAAGGTTCTCCCCTATCAAGAGGCTTCCTCAAGCCAACCTCCGATCCCTGGCTAGCCCTACGCCATTCGCCATGTGGGGCATGGACCTCGTGGGCCCCTTCCCCGTAGCGGTAGGGCAAAAGAAATTCTTAATAGTCGCCATCGACTACTTCACCAAGTGGCTCGAAGCCGAGCCTCTGTCCAGCATCACCGAGCGTCAAGTACAACAATTCTTTTGGAAGAACATCATTTGCCAGTTCGGAATCCCTCGGGTCCTCATCACGGACAACGGAACCCAATTCCAAGGTCAGAACTTCCAAACTTTCTGCGCAGACATCGGCATCCAGCAACGTTTCTCTGCTATTTGCCACCCTCAATCCAACGGCCAGGCGGAGAACGCGAACAGGCAAATCCTCGACGGCCTCAAAAAGCACCTCGACAGTTCCCCCAAAGGGCTGTGGGTCGAAGAATTGCCTAGCGTGCTTTGGGCGCACCGAACCACCAAGATGATCCCCACGGGAGAGACGCCGTTCAGCTTGACCTACGGGACGGAGGCAGTTATCCCCGTCGAGGTCGGCCTGCCTTCTCCCCGGATCATAGCCTTCGATGAAGTTGACAATTCGTCCGGCCTGAGGGCCAACCTGGACCTCGTCGCCGAGGTCAGAGAGAAGTCTTCAATCCGAAGAAGTATCTACTAACAACGGATCGAGAAGTTTTACAACAAGAAGGTCCACCCCACAAACATCAAGGCGGGGGACCTCGTGTTACGAAAACTGTCCGTCTCTGATCCAACCAAGAAGAGGAAATTGGCTCCCAACTGGGAAGGCCCATACCGTGTAGTCAAGGCTGTACGCCCTGGTACATACCGACTGGCAGACATGGGCGGCAGGCTGATCAGCCGACCCTGGAACGCCGAGCACCTAATGAAGTTCCTGGAAGAGCGAACATAGGTTCTAGCTTGGCTAATGTAAATAATATTTTTGTAAGCTTTCATGTGTAAAGGGCCGTTTTAGCGACCCTCCCTATCATATATGAAAGAAATCTCTTTTTGTCAAACTCCAAACGCCTCGGCAACCCCGACCTAACACCGGACAATGGGATCGGCACCCGAGTCCTCACTCCGGTATCGTCCATAACGTCCCGGTAGGTCCGACCCGGCTTCAGGCCAGGGAGTCCTCCTAACGCCCCGTGCCGATCCCTCACGGATCGACGGGGCCGAACCTCACCTCCTCCATCATCCACTACACTATTGGCCAGAACAAAGAATGAAAAGAATTCTTTATTCATATTCCCTTATTAGTTCAGAAAAAACAAACAAAGACCATTACAGAACCACTCCACTCATCTCAAACTGGAGGAAGTCGCCATCTTAGGGCCCCTCGGGTCCGACGAATGGCGGGACCACCCCGACCGAACGACTAAGATCCCTCTCCTCGTCATGGTGGTCCTTAGGCTCAGCCACGGTCGACACATTAGCCACAGAGCTCTGGGCATCAACTGGTCGCACACGCTCCAGCAGCAGCAACGCAGAGGGAACCCCCTCTGCTCGCCGACCCACCGAGGAGGATGCCGAAACACCTAGCATCGTCTTATAACGGTGTATCTCCATCTCCTTCTCCACAATGACATCGCGAAGTAACCTCTCAGAGGAGGGCCTCTGCACCGATGCACTCGACATGGTATATCCAAGGCCGACACTGCCAAGGTCCCGATCCACCATCGCCCTCCTCAGCCGGCTCGCCTCCTCACTTAAGGCTTTAGACTTATTCCGATAATAGTTAAAGGCCGCATCATTGTCACGAGCCCCCTTTCGGTAGCGAACCAACGTGGCCTCCAGGGCCTCAACCTTGCTCCGGAGCCACGCCACGTCGGAACGACGGGGGTCCATCTTGGGAAGGGGAGCCGCAACCTACAAGAGAACCAGCCCACTCAAAACACATAAGAAAGGAGGTTCGGAAATATCCGAGGTCAAAACACTTGGCCAGTCAAAAATCCTTTTTTATAAATGGAATCACTTCGTACAAAAAATGTGGTGGCCAGTCCGCGGAAGGCAAATACAATCGAGAGATGGAAAAAGAAAGACAAAACTATACAACTTGTTTTCCCACCTCAACATCGGCCGGGTTCACAGGGAGGTCGGCAGCCGGGTCATCAATGGGCCCTTCTTCATTGGGGGTCTTCGTTGTCCCCTCGATCTCCATGTCGTAGTCGAAGTTGGACAGGTCGACGGTCGGGTAGAAGTGCCTCACATGACTGAGGGCCTTCGCATAGCACTCGTCCTGGGCTTTGATCACCAGGAGCTGACCCGCCTCCGTCAACTCATCCTTCTCCTTGGCGAACCTCTTCTTCTGAGCCGCCATCTTCTTCGCCCATTCCTCCTTCTCCTTGTCGAACGCCGTCTTCATCTCCTGCTCCCTCTTGTGAGAGCCTTCGAGCTCTATCTTCATCTCCTTCATCTCTTGCACGGCCTTATCAGCCCGGTCTCGCTCCCGCTTCAAGGCCGCCTCATAAAGGTCCCTCACGTGGGCCCCCTTGCACGGTCGCCTGTAGCAACCAAGCACTACTGAGAAAACCTCCGTTACAAACATTTCACAAGGCAAGTGGGGTCGGCAGACTTACCAGCACATTAGCTTGCGCGAGGCGCGTGTACGCATCCTCCAGGCCCTCGGCATTCATCTCCGCACGGTCCCGAGGGGTCGCCAGCTTAGCCGCCACCTCGACAGCTTGGCGCCCTCGGGTCAAACAGTCACCCTCGCGGATCGACCAAGCCGGCACCCACGGTCGCCGCAACCTCTCCTCTACCTCTGCCTCCACCAGGGGATCCTTCCCCTTATCAAGATCGGCTGCCTTGCCGAGCCCCCCTGAACCGCCACGTCCTTGCCCGTCTCTGAGCGAGTCCTTTTGGCCCTCGGCTGAACTGGGGCCTCGGAGACCACCTGGGACGACCCCCTCGTCTTCATCGCGTCCCCTTTCTTCTCGGCCTTCTCCTTCTTCATGGCGAGCCTCTTTGCCTTGATTGATTCAGGATCCATACCTGCGAAAAGATCCATTAAGAACAATGAGTGCAAAAGAACAACAAGATCAAGAGAAAGGAAACAACTACATACAAAGCACTGCCGGGCTCAGTCCGACGCTCACCAGGTGACCCTCCGTCACCTTCGGCCAACTGATATTGTGGGACAGACGGAGGCGCTCAACGAACCTCCACTCCTCGGCTGTCAGATCCCTCGGCCTCGGCGCTTTAAAGCTCGGCTTAAAATGGTTCCATCGAGTAGGGATGTTCCAAGGCTCCTCACTCCGAATCACCAAATATTTTTTCTTCCACTCCTTGATAGAATCCGTGTGACCATGGACGACCTTCCCCTTACTCCGAGGCGAGATATAATAAACACCCTCCGACTCCCCCGATGAGCTGATCCCCAGCATCGCCCGGAACACGCTCAACCGAAGGGGCACCTTCTGATCCTCGCACAACAGCACGAAGCAGATGATCCGCTTCCAGGAGTTAGGCCCATACTGCATCGGCGCCAGGGATGCCCAATTCAACACCTCCCGAACAAACGGATGGACCAGCAGCCTCAGTCCAAGGATGAAGGCGTCCGCTGGGAAGACGCAGTACCACGCAGGCAGGGGGTCGGTCGGGCGCAGGGTGGAGTTCGGCAACATGAGCTCGTAGCTAGGCCCTATGTGGTATGCCAACTGCAAAGCCTCCAAGTCACCAGCCTCCAAGACGGTTGGAAGCGTGTCCATCTTCACCCTCTTCCGGCTCGGCGAAGATGCCTGGACCCCAAAAAGCTCCTTATCGGAAAGGTCGTCGGGGTACCGACGGAACGGCTTCGGCTGTACGGGCGACCCTGTCCTTAAGTTATGGTAAACAGGCGCCTAGCTCGAGCCACCGACCCTCGACCCCTTCTTCTTCAGAGCCCTCTTCTTCTTGGCTCCTTCCGGTGAGGGGGTAGATAATCGCCCCAGACCGGTCGGATTTTGAGGCCCTTCGGCTTCACCCTCCTCTGCGCCACCCTCCTCTTCGGAAGCTAACTCTAAGATCTGAACTTCGTCCAAACTGTCGCTTGCTTCCTCCGACTCGCTACTCTCCACCACGAAAGGTTTCCGGGAGCGTAACGGCCTCACATTGTACACCGGCTCCTCCTCGCCTACCGGCTCCTCCCACGAAGTCGAATCGGAAGGCTTCTCATCATGAACAGACTCCTCCTCCAACACTGGCTCCTCCCATGAAGTCGATTTTGAGGCAAGTTTCCCTTCCCCCCTCGACGTCGACGCTGACGAGCCAGACTGAGCCCTGTCCATCTGTGCCTAACAAAAGAAACTTACAAACTAACCTGTTGAATGCCTCGGACTGACGAGCCGGTACTGCTAAAATAGTCAAAGCCGAGCGCTGAAATGTTTGATTTCTTTTTAAGAAGACAGCAGAAGAGAAGTAAACAGAATAGAGAATGGGGGGATATTTATAGAAAGAGAGGCGACGCCTCGATTTTCGCGTTGCTGTTCCTCGAATAGCGCGCGTCTGCCACCAATGGAATTGCGCCACGTCATCCTCAAAACTGGCGCTGCTGACGTTACCTGGCGCCGGTTGGAGACCCCACAGAGGTCGGTTCGGATGAAGTGTTCGGCGGAGAAAATTTTTACTTAAGATTTAAGGCGCCGTCCTTAGACAGGCGCCCCGGGCTCCAGAGCTCGGTCGGATCCCCTCTCACCCGCGAGCAGCCCAGGGCTTACGGCCTCGGTAGCCAAAACCCCGAACTGTTCGAGGGTGGGACAGAAGCCACCATCGCCTGGAACCCTATCGGAAAGCAGATCGGCCCACCTCCAATCGGAGACGACCCATCTATCCGAGGCTCCTCAGCCCCAGGTCCGGAATTCGGTTGATACCCCTCCCGTCTGGATCTTTCTCGGGCGAACAGCCGTATCAGGGCTGTCCGACCCGAAAAAGGATCCAGACGGCAAAGTCACCACCAGTCCGAGGTCCCCAGGGTTAAAACCTTTCAGTACCTTGCCCCCCGAGCCCGGACTATGGCCGCCATCTCTTCTGCCTTGTTCTCCCCCGATCCTGACACTCACATCGAGGCCGTCAGGAACGGGAGAAGAACAAGGCAATAGAGTGACCACCCGTCCAACGCTCTCAGGGTCAAAAATTTGCAAGAGAGAGACGTCCGCCGAAGCAGACACCTCTGATGGCCGAGGGACCACCCTTGCTGTGATCAAACTCGCTGTGGGGGGAGGGGTATTTATAGCCTCCCCCATAGACCGGCCATTATGACATTGGGAAAGCCAATCGACGGAAGCCCATGCGCCATGCATTTATTAGGTGGCGCCATTAATGCCCCTAGGAAATTGGAACATTGCACAGATCCCGGAGCGCCTTCAATGCTCCGCAAAGACAGCGGACCACCCCGCTCAAACCTTCTAAGGCACCACGATTCGCCATCACCCTTGCCGACCCATAATCCCTCGCCAGCTCGAGGTTCGGTTTAGCGCCAGGGTAGTCTTCTCAGGAAGGCTCAACGGCTCGCCATCACCCTTGCCGACCCATAATCCCTCGCCAGCTCGAAGTTCGGTCTAGCACCAGGGTAATCTTATCAGGAAGACACACCGGCTCGCCATCACCCTTGCCGACCCATAATCCCTCGCCAGCTCGAGGTTCGGTCTAGCACCAGGGTAATCTTCTTAGGAAGACTCAACGGCTCGCCATCACCCTTGCCGACCCATAATCCCTCGCCAGCTCGAGGTTCGGTCTAGCACCAGGGTAATCTTATCAGGAAGACACACCGGCTCGCCATCACCCTTGCCGACCCATAATCCCTCGCCAGCTCGAGGTTCGGTCTAGCACCAGGGTAATCTTCTCAGGAAGACTCAACGGCTCGCCATCACCCTTGCCGACCCATAATCCCACCCAGCTCGAGGTTCGGTCTAGCACCAGGGTAATCTTCTCAGGAAGACACAACGGCTCGCCATCGCCCTTACTGACCCATAAACCCTCGCCAGCTCGAGGTTCGGTCTAGCATCAGGGTAGCCTTCTCGTGAAGGCCCAGCGATTCGCCATCCCATTTCCTCGACCATAAACACTCCTCCACGGCTAGCTCCCGCACCCCCGCAGGAGTGGGGGGCTTGTGTGGTAGGGTAAAAATGGCCTGGGGCCCAACCAGGGCCCAGGACAGCTCTCGCTCAAAAATGAGAAAAACAACAATCTGGCTTGGCTTCGAACCACTACAGGGTCGGCATCGAGCCGCAACTTCACCTCCACAGAACTGGTCTTCTCGTATCTGACGAGCCTCGATGGCCCTCGGCCTCCGATCCGCGACAGCCCCACGGGCCGTCTGCCCAGTCTGGCGAGGAATGAGGATGACCTGGCACAACCTAGGCCATCCGATTCTCCCAGAGGCACAGGAGCCCCATAATCAGCCATGTCAGCTCCAAATACCACCTAGGGCTTTGCCACGTCAGCCCTATACCACTCTTGGCACTGCCACGTCCGCCCTAAACCCCCTGGGCCTCCTGCCACGTCAGGCCCATGGGCTTTCAGGTTCAGACCCGGCCCCCAAGCAGATCCAAACCCGGTTGGGATTCCCTATAAATACCAGACCCTCACCCACCTTTTCAGGTAATCAATCTTTGCCACCTAAATTTCCCTAGTTATTGCTACTCTCTTACAGAGACTGACTAGATCGTCGGAGGGTCCGCCACCGGGATAAACCCCGGTGTTTCAGGACCGTCTGCAGTTACTCGAGGCGAGGCCATCCGAGCCGATCCTCACCTGCCGAAGCGAGCCCCTCGCTCACCGTCCGGCACCGTACTCTTTCCTCATTACAAATTGAGTCCGAACTCACACCTGGTGCATCCACACTGCGACCAAAAACAAACCGCATCACTACTAATATTCTATGGTCGGTATTCTACTAAGGAAGAATCCGAAGGCGACATAACAGCCTTTATCGAACTAACTATCACTAGTGGTCTTCCCAATCCTTATTACTTCAACCTATAGCGCCTTAAGTATGGCATACAATTGCAAGCATCTTCCTACGACAATCTAATCATATAACACAACCACTCACCATGATACTCCTAAGTATGAATATGATTAATGCTTGTGCTTACATCGAGCTTAAGCATGAAAATCACTACGACCTAGACTTGAAGTCCACTATAGACAAGCATAGGTTATAATTTGAGCATGAAAGCTTACTACTTATCATGACTAATCACCCCAACCCAAGCATGGATATATGACTAGTATGAACATGCAACATCCCAAGGCATAGTAGGTATTCTAACACTAACCCTACAACATTCTAAGCATGTATTTGAACTTTAGCATGGTATAGAACATAACATAAAATCAATACAACTAACCATGGGTAGTTTCTTTAATCTAAGCATGAATATCATAGTATGGATATCATTAACTTAACATGATTAACGCGACACCTACTTACTTAGCATGAATAAGGATTAAGCATGATCATCTACTAACATAGCATGAACAAATACTTATCTAAGCATGGGTATCATGTAAACATGAGTATTCATTTAATCTAGCATGGTATACAACTTACTTACAATTTAAACTAGCATGGCATACAACTTACTTGCAATTAAGCTAGCATGGCATACAACTTACTTACAATTAAAACTAGCATGATATACCACTTACCTACAATTAAACTAGCATGGTATACAACTTTTCTACCACTTATCTAG
This sequence comes from Hemerocallis citrina, assembly GCA_017893485.1. NCBI lineage: Eukaryota > Viridiplantae > Streptophyta > Magnoliopsida > Asparagales > Asphodelaceae > Hemerocallis > Hemerocallis citrina. The sequence goes on from CM030367.1 coordinate 139,862,104, forward strand.
CATGGCATATGACTTCCTTACAATTAAACTAACATGGTATGCAACTTTTCTACTATCATCCAAGCATGAATCTTTATTAAGCATGAATAACTACTAAACATGAATGTCTTACTAAGCATGGGTAACTACTAGTATACAACATTCCTAAGTATATATGTATATATACTTCTAACATGGTAAGTAATTTTATCATGGATCCTATAACATTCTAAGCATAATTAAATTAATCTAAACATGGTAGGAAACTCTTAGAATGAATCCTACAACATTCTAAGCATAAATAAGTTACTAAACATGATAGGTATTTTTAGAATGAATCCTACAACATTCTAAGCATAAATAAATTAATCTAAACATGGTAGGAAATTCTTAGAATGAATCCTACAACATTCTAAGCATAATTAACACTCATAGACATGGTAGATAAATTTTAGAATGAATCCTACAACATACTAAGCATGAATAAATTAATCTAATCCGATCTTAGCATGGTACATATCATCCCTAAACATGGTAAGTAATTTTATCATAGATCCTACAACATGTATATCGTTTCTACACATGATAGGTAATTTTAGAAAGCATCCTACAACATGTCTATCACTCCTAAACATGATAGGAATTTTAGAAAGAATCCTACAACATTCTAAGCATGAAATAGCATTCCTAAAACATGATAGGTAATTTTAGAAAGCATCCTACAACATTCTAGCATAAAAACATGATAGGTAATTTTTAGAAAGAATCCTACAACATTCTAAGCATATTCACACACCTAGCATGGCTTACATCATTCTTAAACATGGTAGGTATTTTTTTATACAAATCCTACAATATTCTAACATGGTGCATGATTTTTCCTACAACTATCTAGGCATGATACTTACTAACTTAGCATGAAGCATGGACATCTACCACCTTTATTGAAACATAACATCTAGTACAATTTTATTTTAACCAAGAACATAACAATAAGCATCTACAACTATCTACTACTACTACTACTTTATGATATGAATATAACATAAATATCTACAACTATCTACTACTACTATTGCTTTATTTAATCAAGAACATAACATACAACTATCTACTACTACTTCTTTTAACACTTACTACTACTTATTTATTTTAACAACATACCACTACTACTTTATTTTAACAACATGCTACTTTATACTACTACTACTTATTTTAACAACATACTACTACTACTTCTATTTCAACAACATGCTACCTCTACTTTATGCTACTATTACTTATTTTAACAACATACTACTACTACTTTAATTGTCTACTAATCTTTGTTAGCATTTATTTATTACTAGTAATCACAAAAAAGATCTTTTTATTCATTCTACAACTAGTGAATTAGATTAGTTCCTTTTTTCACAATTAGAAATAACATCTAATTTAGGTTCTTTTTAAGATTACAAAAGAGAACAACAATAATAAAAATAAGGTAAGAACTTTTATTTGGTTCAACCCATATGCTTATCTTTTTAGTCAAGTCCAACACAAGTCCTACAACCAACAATGGTTGTATAAAATGTTCATATGCTTTATGTATAGTTCATATTCAAGTCCTACAAGTCCTACAACCCCCAATCGGTTGTATGTGCAAGTTCATATGCATTATGCCATTTTAGTCCAACAACAAACATAAACAACAACTACAATTTAAAGATTTGATCTTTATGTATATTTAACACTACCATTTGTTTCTTTTCTTTTTATGTGGTTGTTACCATTTTACAAACATACATACAACCATACCACTTCCACAAACCATTCCCAAAAGAACCAAAGAAAACAAAACAAGGAGGGTAAGAAGAAGAAGTTAAACAACCATACAACAAACAAACAAACAAACAAACAACCAAACAAACAAATGGAGAACCCCCACCTTAGTCTCTTTTTGGAAGGACTTGCTAGCTTAACCTTCTCCTTCCCCTAGCTCTTAGAACTCCTAGGAAAAACCCTACAAAAAACTCTCTTGTTAGTATGAGACTATTTCTCTCTCGTTTCCTTTCCTTTCTTTCTTTCTTTTTGTTTTCTAAAATGAGACAAGGTGGAGAAGGAGGGGGTATTTATAGGAGGGGAGATGAGGGGGTAAGTGCAAATGTGCACTCACATTTTGCACAAAAACCCCAAGAAGAGGTGAGGCCGGCCATGCCATGGTAGGGGGTAGGGGTGAGGTGGAGGTAAGGTGTAGGTATGAGTTGGAAGCATGGTGTAGGGATAAGGTTTCTAGAAGGGGTTTAATCTTCTCATGCATACAAACCCTACTTTAAACCTCCTAATCAAACCCTAACTATCTTATTAAGTTTTCATGACAAGATGAGTACATTGTCCTTGAGTATATGCTACATATTTTGTATGATGTACTAAGTATCATACAATTGTATGTATGCGTACATGTATGTGTATACAAAAATCCTCATATAATTCCCATAAAATAGTTTAATTTAGAAAATAATAGTAAAATAAATTTTATTATTAATTCGGAGGATTGCGCTATCAATTTGATGTACTTCGGATGTACACTGACCGATATATACGCGTAGACACTGTTTGTGGGCAAACCGGCGAAAAATCACCAAAATAATTTGATTTTGGAATTAAAATTAAATAATAATAAAATAATAATAAAATAGTGATTTATACGAGGTAATATCCGTCCGGGATATTACATCTAAGATATCCTATATAGAGTTTAAAAGACAAGTTAGCCAACTTATTATTTGACTAAATAATTTTAGCAGGTCAGAATACAATATGCCTCAAAATGTTTGCGTTCATGAAAGAAAATTCTGTTCACACATCTAATTGGTTCATCACTCCTGCCCAAACATCTAATTGATTCATCAAACACATCTACTCATATGGACACGGACACATCTATTCATTCCTAGTGTAGCAAGTTGCATAAACTATGTGATATGCTTCGCATATGTTCCAATCTGATAAATGGGCTACGCAAGTTATTATTTACAGAATTTAAAAGATAACATATTTCTACTTGAATCAATAAATTTGGCAGGTCAGCACATAATATGCCTCAAAAATGTTGAGTTCATGAAAGAAAATTCTATTCACACATCTAATTGATTCATCACTCCTGCCCAAACATCTAACTGATTCATCCGACACATTTCTATTCATATGCACACACGCTTCTATTCATATCATAATGTAGCAACTTGCATAGACTATTGACATGTTCCAATGTAACAAATGGGGATGCATTAAATTATTATATACAGAATTTGAAAGTCAAACCAACATATTTCTTATTTGGATCAATAAATTTGGCAGGTCAGAATATAATATGCCTCAAACTATTGAGTTCATAAAAGAGTACTCTATTCATGCATCTAATTGATTCATCACTCCTGCCAAACAAAAAAACTTAATCAAAATTATAACAAAGATAACTATAGAAGGAAGGCACTATACTAATAACAGATTAGGAGTGATACCAGGTTGGCCTCTATGTTAAATATAAAGCAATCCTCAACTACTAACAAAGTGCTCAGAATATAAAACACAATAGGATCAACTTGTTGGATATCAAAAATGAACACAGTGAAGAAAAGACAACCAAACATCATACTTGAGGATAAGGTCTAAGATAAAGATGTACAGATTCTCAGAGATAATAGCATGTAGATAAAAAGATGAACCATTTCAGAAGTAATAATTAAATATTCAAACAAAAATCTGTCCTCGGTCTCAACCAATAGAGTGACTGCACAATGGCAGGACATTAACACATTGAAAATCCTCGAAGATAAAAACAGCAAAAGCTGATCAAAATCATGAGGCCTCACACAAATGTGACAATCTTAGCAGTTTAAATACACCCACATGGAAATTGAGATAGTTCAAAAGAAGCACTCTCTCGAACCTAGACATCAATGTCGCATAGCTATGACTCAAAACACTTCCACAAAAGCGGAAGGAAGGCGATCTTAAGGGCCATGCTTTTATCATTAAGATCAGAAATCCTTACAGAAGTTTCAGCATACCAAAACATTCAATGTAATTAGTTCTAAGCTAATATTACAAAACAGAAGATATTGACTATAAATCTAAAAAGCATATAGCAGCCAAATCAAAACCAAAATAATACATAGATACTTATAAAAACCAGATGCAGCGTCAAAACCAGATGCAGTGTCGACTCTGAACAATATCAAACCATACTTCAGTTAACACTCTAATTAACTAAAACCCCTTAAAAAGAAGACCAAAGATTAAATCTTTAGATGCAGCATCAACTCCAAATACCAATCTCCATCAAAATTCCAAACTTTAAACCGAAACCAACCAAAAAACCAGTAAAGATCGAATCTTTTACCTTTCTGTATGTTGTAATCAGCTAGGGTTCGGCCATCCTCCGACTGCTTGCCGGCAAAGATGAGCCTTTGCTGATCCGGGGGAATCCCTGCATCAAAACAAGCGTAAAAAACATCAATTTTGATCATTTTGGAAACCCTAAACGGTAAAAGAGAAGCGGGAGGATGGGAAATGGACCTTCTTTGTCTTGGATCTTGGCCTTGACATTGTCGATGGTGTCGCTGCTCTCAACCTCGAGGGGCGGGAAAACGCAGCCGGATGACGGGAAAACCGATCGGACTTCGAAAGCGATGGACGTGAACTTTGAGGGAAATTAGGGTTTCGCTGGGATCGACAAGAAAGAGGATCGCTTTTGAGGAGAGATGATCTATTTTAGGGCTGGTTGATCACGCGGTTGATCATGTGGGGAGAGAGAGGGGGAGGGAAGGAGGGCGAGCTTCATGTGGAGGGGGAGAGAGAGAGAGAGAACAAAGAAAGGAGAATAGGGGAAATAGGAGGCGGCGGGTGTTAAAAAAAATTCCCTAGAATGGCCGGCGTTTTTTTAATAAATGCCGACCTATAGCATAATAGTCTGACGCTTATTAAAAGCGTCGGTGTATGTTAAGATTTTAGGTTTCCAACAAAATAACACATTCATACCCCGGCGTTTTCAGAAAACGCCGGGGTATAAATGCCACTAAATATAGTTCATGTTGTAGTGTGTTGTGGTAGGTTTGTTATATGTACAAATAGTTTGATACGAGTATTGTCCAATTTTTTGTTATCTTGACTGAAAATTTATTAAAGTGGACACATGGTTTATTAATTTAAAATTCATGACACATTGTTTATTAAACAAGTTATTTTTGTTTATTTTGTTGAACAAGCCTCAAATATTTGTTAATTTGACTCAAAATTAATTTTGTTGACACATGGTTTATTAATTTTGTTCATGACACATTATAATTGTTGACAGAGAAATGGATGTTGGGCAACCATCTTCTTCGCGTGCACTAGGTGCGTCGTCTTCTACCGCACATGAAGGTCCGGGTCCACTAGACCCAACCCTACTATATTTGCAAGAAGAGCATAGGTCTCAAGCGGTGTGAAAGGGATAGGACAAGAATATGAGTTTCTGAATGCACACGACTTTGCTAGCAGGCCCACGTATACGCAACTACTTGCTGAATACCGGTTTCCATGGAATGTCGATGTTGACAAAAGTGAAATGCGACCATGCATTACTTGCCACTCTCGTCGAGCGATGGAGGCCAGAGACACACTCGTTTCACCTACCCGTTGGTGAGGTGACAGTGATGCTACACGATATACCGATTATAATGGGACTTCCAATCGATTGGGGGGGGGGGGGGGGGTGACCGATAACATCTTGTTTAACAAAGTAATGATAGTGAGAGATTATCTTGGGAGAGAGGTGGAAGAGGACGACAAAGGTGTTTTTCGGCGAATCAATCCGGCATTCATGGCTCCATCAAGAGTTCAACAATAGTTTGGGAGATGAACCAGCCAACTTCCAAGTGCAATGTTACACTCGGGCCTGTTTAATTAGTATGATTGGTGGTGTTCTCATGCCGAATTCTTCGGGTGATGTCGTACATCTAATATACCTTCCCTTGATTGTCGATAGACATAGGGTCGGCCATTATAGTTGAGGAAGTGCGGCCTTGGCTTCTCGTTATCATGCTTTGTGGAATTGTTCAATGTGGTTGATTCAAATGATCGGGCCAATGGGTATATTACAGATATGATGTTGGGAACGACTACACGTTGGTTGTCCTCGTGTAACGGTTCTTTCACAAGCGTGGAGAGAGGTTGAGGAGATCGAAGTTTTGAGGGCTCCTTTAGGGGTTTATTAGACCAACTACCATACATGGAGAAATAACCCACTTGGAGTGTTGACGTATTAAAGGGATGAGCTCGATCAGCTCCGGGAAGAATACACCAATTGGACACCGTATACTCCCGAATGGCTACAACGGCTACCCCCAAGTTGCACGACAAACAACAACTTTGGTTGACATGAGCTCCACTAATAAATTTCAACATCGTGGAGTTCTATTACCCCGATCGGGTCCTCCGACAATTCAATGCACAACAAAGAATCCCAGAGAACCGGATGTACAACTGAAGACTACACAATATTACCAGTCAAGGACGATTGCCGACTATGGATTGAGCCGATCACCATTGCTTGCATATCGCAATGTGGAATGAGAGAAAGTATGATTTGGTGCTTGACGAGATCGTACCATACGATGGGTCTTTGCAAGAAGCTTACATGGCATGGTACAGTCGTGTTACATGGTTGTTTATTGCTCCAAAATCAATGATCATGGCAAGTATTCAAATACCGATCCCGAAGAACCAAGTGGAACCACCACCGGCACATTCGTCTTCTCAACCAATGTATCAACCAAAGGCGTCATCGTGGTGAATTTATGCGTATGTTAATAATTATTCCATTTAAATGTTATGTACACAATTTGTTATTACTTGTTTTAAATAATTTGGTTTACTAATATTACCTTGTGTTTATTGATGATGTAGATTGACAACACATGGGATATTGCGCGGAAATGTGTTCGTGTGTTGAAAAGCAATCCCTCGAAAGCTTGTAAGGATCTAGTGCGAGAAATCCTCCATCCGTGTCGGTTGTCGCTTGAAGATGTTGGAGATATCTTGGCCTTGAACTCCCTTTTACAACAACATGAAAGTGCTACTAACCCTCCCCCTCCACAAACAAGACGTGCTCAACATCCCGCACCACCAAGACAAGGTGAACATCCCCCACCACCACCTAGACAAGCTCAATCTCCTCTACCACCACCAAGACAAACGGAATCATCATCTTCACATGGGCAGCGACGGAAGAGTGTAAGGAGGCTGAGAGAGGGTTCTCAATTACAATCACAAGAGATTGTACAAGAGGGATATGAGAATGAAGAGGAGATTGGCCCTAGTGTACCTGTGAAACAAGAAATTGGTGAACGTAGGAAGTGAGTCCTATCTCGGAAGAGAAGGAAGCCCCAACACTACACACCTAGTTGGGGGGTGTAAGGAAATGTATGAACTTTACTTTGTAAGCTTTCATGTTACTATGGTATATTGTATTGAACTGTTGTGATATATGGTATTGTGTTGTGAAATAAGGTATTAATGTATTTGTGTTGTGATATATGGTTTTAATGTGCTCATATTTGTTGTTGATAATTCTGATATATGTAAGGAAAATTATGAATTGAAGTCTGATAGTTGAAGTAAAGTTGTGCAAGTCTGTGCATGTTTTATTGCAAATTAAAAATAGCTGATGCCGTTGTTGGGAATAACGACATCAGATACCTATAACATTATTCCCAACAACGGCAACAATTCAAAACATCCACGAAGTTGTTTACATTTTAATTTTACTCGTTGTCGTTCTTTAAAACAACGACAACATTGCAAATAATGTCGTTATTTTAAACAACGACATCAGTTATCACCGATTTTTCCCACCAAATAGCTTCTCTGCCAAACTTCTACCTCCATGGTCGTTATTGTCGATAACGGCATCAAAATAACTGATGTCGTTATTTGGAACAACGACAACAGTTCAAATTTTTTACTTATTACATTTCGTATTTTTGGCCCAACTGTTGCCGTTTTTTCTAAGAACGGCAACAGTTATCTCATGTCGTTATTTGTAATAATGGCATTAGGTTTAGTATAATTTTTCTTCCAATAGCCTTCTCTGCCAAACTCTTTACCACCACAGTCGCTCTTCCAAACAACGACATTAGTTAACTGATACCGTTGTTAAAAATAGTGGCAACAGTTGCAAAGAAAGCATGTCGCTGTTATTTGCAACTATAGATTATTTACAACTGATGCCGCTATTATTAACAACGACATCAGTTAACTAATGCCATTGTTTGGTAGAGCGACGACGGTGGCAGAGAGTTTGGCAGAGAAGGCTATTGGAAGAAAAATAATACTAAACCTAATGTCGTTATTACAAACAACGACATGAGATAACTGTTGTCGTTCTTAAAAAAAGCGGCAACAGTTGGGCCAAAAATACGAAATGTAATAAGTAAAATTTTGAACTGTTGCCATTGTTCCAAATAACGACATCAGTTATTTTGATGCCATTATTGACAATAACGACTGTGGAGGCAGAGAGTTTGGCAGAGAAGCTGTTTGGTGGGAAAAATTGGTGATAAGTAATATCGTTGTTCAAAATAACGATATTATTTACACTGTTGCCGTTGTTGTAAAGAACGAAAACAAGTTAAATTAAAATGTAAACAACTTTTTTGGATATTTTGAATTGTTGTCATTGTTGGGAATAACGTTACAGGTATCTGATGTCATTATTCCCAACAATGGCATCAGTTATTTTTAATTTTCAATAAAACATGCATAGCTTGCACATCTTTACTTCAACTACCATACTCAGACTCGGCTTGACATGAACATATATTACAAAAAATGTTCATCAATAACAACATCAGCAGATGATAATCACTAATGGATACATATTGCAAAATTCATAATTCATAAGAATTCTACATATTAGAAGTATTACAATCGCATAAAAATATTACAATATATAGCATCCTAATAAATAGACCTGCATGAACATAATATATGGGATACAACTTCAAGTATCTGTCGTTTGAAATGGACCTACATTGGGTACATTCTTACAGCTACGCCTATTATGTCCACTTAAACTGCATTTAGAACAAATTTTACTCGTGCTCCCACCTTCTCAAGCATCTATATCATTGCGAATATGAGTACTCTTAGGCGACCTTTCATCCTACGTAGACTCGCATCAGTTATGAGTTTCGATCAACTCGGTGTCGGCCAATAAGATTCGTCTTGGATAGGGATAAAAGTTAGTGCCCACGTTAGTGCTAATGAACTTGTAGAATAAAATGAATCAATGCAAGGTTGATAATCAATTACACGGGAGGCACAAGCCACCAATACATGAGAACATGGGATGTGATAGAGCTGGAATTTCCCACAAGTACACGTACGGCTCCCAAGGGCAATAGTGTGCTAATGTCCACCATTTTGATGCCCATTATCCATTCTAATGTCAGTTTTAACTCCGAAAACACCAGGCCAATTATTAAACATTATACCCTTATGCAAATTTGATTTCTTATACCGTAAACCGATAATGTCTTGAACACTTGGTGCCCATAATTTTCCTTCGCTAATAAGGGTCTATGCCGCTTTACGACGGTCAGTAAAGTACATGTTGAGACGAAAGAATATCATTTACACAATTATCGTGACAGGAAAGCTATAGACACCTTTTAAAACCGAATTGAACACTTCCGATAGATTTGTAGTCATTATACCATATCGACGGCCTCCATCGGCAGAAAGTGCCCACTTCTCAATCGGCATGTCCTTCAACTAATTAGTCCCATCAACATTAGTTGCTTCAAGCTGTACAATCTTTGCCTAAAATTTCTTAGACTGACTTTGACACGCGATAACCTTGAGCTCATTCATCAAAAACTTGTTCCCAATTTTTTTTTGAAAATTAGTAGCAAAATGTCGCATACAATAACGATGATATGCAAGTGGCTCCTTCCATGTTCCGAACTCATTGTCCATTGCTGACAAAAATGTCTGCATGACGATTAGAAATGATATATAGACCTGCACGGTCTGTGACAAAGCACCAAATACAGCTTATGAACCATGTCCAGGTTTTTTTGTTCTCTCCATCCATTATTGCAAACACAAATGGAAACAACCTACTGTTTGCATCGGGCAAAACAACTATCAACAAACAACCTTTGTACTTTCTGTACAAATGTGTTCCGTCAACACTTGTAACTGATATGCATGCCTTAAACCCCTCGATCCAGGGGCTGAATGCCCAAAAGACCCCCTTAAATGTTTACTCACCGGGACCAGACACAATCTTGGCCCAATGAACGGTTGTTCCTAAATTTAAGGCTTGAATTGCTGTGAGAAGATAAGGTAATTTAGTGTAAGTTTCTTGAAAGGAACCATACAAACCCTCAATCGCTTTATATTTCGCCTTCCAAGCTTTCCTGTATGAAATAGTGTAATTGAATTGAAGCTTTATTATCTCAATTATGGCTCTTGGTGTTACTCCTAGTTGTGCCTTCACAACATTCAATATCATCGTTGATAAAATCGTATAATCAATTTTACTATGATCTTGATTCAAAGTCGGATTCACACATGTATGCAGACCTTCATTGTTCTTCATACAAAAAAAGATTGGCCTTTTAGAACAATTGCACGCAATCGCCATGGCCAACCTGCTACATTTACAAGTTCCAGATTTTCTGCAATCTCCTTGGGTGAATGTTTGATCGATGCGTATTTACATTTGATATAATATAAACTAGGGGTCGATTTTACCGTCAATAATTCTCGATGGTTCTTCACAGAGTAAGGGGCCGATTTTACCGTCAATAATTCTCGATGGTTCTTCACAGAGTACATCTTCACTTGATGTTGTATACTATCTTTAGTTGGAAATATTTGACCTATAGAGAGTTCATCCGTACTCGAAGAGCCGACGGAAGACTGTGCATGTTCATGTACAGTCGCACAGGACATCCATTCACTCGATTGAACCTCATGTACAGATGCAATAATAAACTGATTTGGCTGTTAACCGACACATGAACATTAAAATCATTAACCGGAGCTTCATCGGCATCCTCCTCCTCCTCAACTTCAAGACCGTGATCCTCATCTTCTTCATCTTCTACCAAATCGTTATTTACAATGGTGTTGTCAAAGTTTTGCATGGCCATGTCAATGTGGACAATATTTTGTGTCGAGGTGAACGGATGTACTGGCTCATATTCAGTGGTAATAGGTTACTAAAAATCTTGTCACACCCCGCTTCCAAAAAATACGGAATACGAGTACATGACATTGGCCCAACGAATGACTAACGTCACTCATAAGTTGTTTATCCAATTAACTCAATAATATAATCAATACATAATAAATGTGCAGGCAATAATAATCTCATGAACAATAATACTTGGAATGAAGCAATATAAAATATCCAAATACAATAATAATTTAACATCTAGAAACAATAATAAAATCCGGGACATAAGGCCAATACAATAATAAATCCCAAACACAATAGTAATAAGTCTCAATACAATAAGTTCATTAAAAATAGCATTCAATTATAAAGAAATAGTTCTTCAGAAAGTTTGTTCTCCAATTCTAGTAAACAATTCTCCTTCATTACCTGTGTACACTTCATCTAAAAAGAAAAGAAAAAATGTTCTTAGAGCAAGTCATGGACAGTAAGTTGAGAAAGCAAGGAACGATGGAATAACGGTATAACAATGAATCAATGGATCAATAGGAATCAGTAACACAGGACAATAACAATAATCAATATCATGATAATCGATACAATGGCTATAAACAATGGTTCAATATTCGGTAACAATAATCAATGATCAATAACAATAACACTTAGACAATATTCGATATCAATAGGAACAATGAGTAACAATATGCAGTGTCGATGTCGTGTCAATTCTTAAGTCTATTATCATTTTAATCGTAACTAATGCATGTACTACTGCATCCCATTCTACAGGTTCTATGCATACAATCTTTTTTTAGACTTAAGTGGTGTAGTCGATAGATCATGTACTTAGCAACGGTAAACATTATTCACCTTTCGGTGTACAATACGGTCTTCGGCAACGATACATTACACGATAGATTGGGTTACCGTCGTAAGCCATAATCACATAATAAAATAATAGTCGGAACATTATTTAGGGAAACACGGGCCCCTCCTCCAAGTACAGTCTCTACTTTGTCCACTACTTAAATCACCTTTTATCCCCGGCTTATTAATTATTTATCAGTGCAACTATATAATATACAATTAAGGGACATTTCGATGAACAATAGTATCAATAGGGGAATAATAAGATGGTAACATGGAATAGGACAATTATAATGGGGACAATAACTCATTGGGATCATGCAATGCAACACACACACTTCGATTCATGCAATAGTACGATATAGGAATTCTTTACAGATTTCATGTTTAGGAAGAATTTCAACATCATGTTATTATAATTTTAGAATCAACAAAAACTGAATATTAAATTCGTTAAAAATATTTATTAGACTCCTAAACATGATTACTAACAATCTGAAAATTATCAAAGCAAAATTTTATCATTTGATCAGCATTTTTACTGTTTAAACATGTAATGTATAAGAATCTGAGAATCTGAAATTAAAAACACAGCTGTAGTAAAACGAGCATAACTTTGCTACACAACTCGGAATTCAGAAATTCAATATTTTATGGAAACTAGAAAGATAAGGCTACAACTCTTATTCAGCAAGTAATTCATTTTGAGATCATTTACTGGGTCAAAAATAGCAGACAACATACAGTCAGCAAGCAAGATACAGGTTTTAGGGTATTTTTATGAAATAATTTAATTAACATGATGGGTATCAATTCTACTAGTCAATAAGTTATATAATCAGCATGATGAATGTCAAAACATGATAAATAAAATTAGAACACATACATACACTAATTTATCATCAATCAATCATCATTCGATCAAACAACATACAACCTAGCAATTCTCACTACAATAATTTATTTGTGTGTTAATTATATAAACAACCTTATTATCAATTCTATATGCACACATGAAAGATTTAATCTTTGGAGTCAAAAGTGGCACGATGTCAAGTAAATTGGGATTAGCTCGTGTAAACCCTCAATATACCCAATGAAAAAGATGAACAATGTATAATACGATAACAAAAGGGATCTACTTGCAAGAGTTTTTGTCAAGCCCTGCTTCCCAAAAGTACGGAATACGAGTACATGACATTGGCCCAGCGAATGACTAACTTCACCCATAAGCTATTTATCCGATCAACTCAACAATATAATCAATACAGAACAATTGCGTAGGCAATAATAATAATCTCATGAACAATAATACTTGGAATGAAACAATATGAAATATCCAAATACAATAAATCAACGTCTGGAAACAATAACAAAATCTGGGTCATAAGCCCAATACAATGAAATAACAATAGTTCAATAATTAAGTCTTCATGACAAAGCAATAATTTATTAGGCAACGATGCTATCGATTCCTTCACCAATGTTGTTCTCCTAATCTATCAGGCAATTCTCCATCAACTCCTGTAAACACTTCATCTAATATGAAGAGAAATTTTTTTCTTAGAGCAAGTCGTGGACAGCAAGTAGAGAAAACAAAGAACAATGAAATAACGGTATAACAATGAATTCAATGGATCAATAGGAATCAATAATATGGCACGATAGCAATAATCAATATCATGGTAATTGATGCAATGGTGTAACAATGACTAAATATTCGGTAACAATATTCAATGATCAATAACACTTAAACAATATTTGGTATCAATAGGAACAATGATGTACAATATGCAGTGTCGATGTCGTGTTAATTCTTAAGTCTATTATGCATTTTAATCCTAACTAATGCATGTACTACTGCATCCCATTCTACAGGTTCGATGCATACATATAATTTCGTTTAAATGTACTAAGTGGTGAATTCTATAGATCATGTGTCGGTATGATAATCACTGATACGATACAATATTGTTGCACGATACATTATAATGATACATTGATTCACTGATTCATGGATTCACGAATTCATGAGTTCAGGGGTTCACGAGTTCACGACACGAAAGATTAGTGTGCCGTAGTCAGCGCTCCACAATCAATCGATAAATACTGGCCGACACAGTCACTATATTATTCACTACTCAAGTCAATCCCGTAAACCCCGGCTTGTTAATTAATTTATCGATGCAACAAAACAATATGCAAATGTAAGACATTGGGTGAACAATCGTAACAATAGAGGAAAAATAAGATGGTAACATGAAGTAGGACAATTAGAATGATGGCATTATGATATTAGGATCATGCAATACAATATGCATACTTCGATTCATGCAATACTACAATGTAGGAATAGTTAATCTATTAAAAACTAGAAGATAAAATTCTGGACAGCAAGAGTAGTATGTACAAAAAAAATGCAGTTTCCCACTGTTTCAGAACTCGAAAACTGAATCCATCAGAAATTCTAGAAACTAGACTTCCACACGGTTCCAACACATTTTTAAAGTTCAAAATTCGACAACAGTAGCTAGGTCAATCACATTGTTCTTTACAGATTTCATGTTCAGGTAGAATTCGACATCATGTTATTATAATTTTAGAATCAACAAAAAGTCATTAATAAATTCATTAAAAATAATTTCTAGACTTCTAAACATGTTAAGCAACGATCTGGAAATTATCAGAGAAAATTTTTATCACTTGATCAATCTTTTTACTGTTTAAACATGAAAGATACGAGAATCTGAAAATCTGGAAATAAAAGCACAGCTATAGTAAAACGGGCATAACTTTTGCTACACAACTCAGAATTTAGAAATTTAAGATGTTTTGGAAACTAGAAAGATAAGGCTACAATTCATATTCAGAAAGTTGTTTATTTTAAGGACATTTACTGGGTCAAAAATAGCAGTCAACATACAGGCCAGCAAGCAAGATACAGGTTTTAGGGTATTTTCATGAAAATAAATTAATTAAACATAATGGGTATCAATTCTATTAGTCGATAAACTTCTCAATCAGCATGAAGGGTATCAAAACATGATAAATAAAATTAGAACAAACTCATACATCAATTTATCATCAATCAACCATCAATTGATCAAACAACATACAACCTAACAATTCCCTCTACAATAATTTATTTGTGTGAAAATTATATGAACAACCCTATTCTTAATTCTATATGAAAGATTCATTCTTTAGACTCAAAAGCGGCATGATGTCAAGTAAATTTGGGTTAGCTCGTGTAAACCCTTAATAGACCTAACGAAAGAGATGAACAATGTATAATACAATAACAAAGAGATCTACTTGCAAGAGTTTCAACAAAACTTGAATTTGTTACAATTAACAATTCAAGATGACAGTGACTTGCCTTAATAATGATGAAAATGGATACCAAGAATAACGGGATAAGGATCCCGGAGCAACGAACCCATGAACACACGAGTTAGCACGTGTATAATATGTGCACAAAGAGAACCCAAGCAAATAATAGAGAAAGAGACTGCAGCAATGACAGAGGGGCAAGGGGTGGTTGGGGTCAACGTCGACAGTGGTGGTTGGCATCGCAAGCGGTGGCGCAACAGAGACAGGAGGGCGGCGGCGCTGTGCTGGTCGACTGGATTGGAAACAAGGGGATCGGGTTTTGGGATTGGGGCTACTATAGACGACGAGGACAGAGGAGGAGGTCGAGGGTTGTGGAGGGGAGCAGGGCGACAGTAAGGTGGCGCTCAGGAGGCACAGGAGGTGGCCGGAGGTGGTCAGAGAAGGGACACAGAGATGGGTTCTGAGTTTGGACGGGAAAACGATGACGGGGAGAGAGAAACAGAGAGGATAGAGAATAGACAGTTAGGGTTTCAATAACGTGAATTTTTTTTGAGTTTGCAGTAAAGTTGTATTTATAGAGTACAATTAGGGTACTGGGTTGGTGATTTAAGGTCCAATAATAGCGGTTTTGGGTCAAGAACAAATGAAATTGGGTTGTAGGGTTCAAAAAGATAGGGTTTGAAGACATTAGGGTTCAAATAAAATACCCACAATAATTAAATAAAATAGGATTGACAAGAAAATATCCCAACAAGAAGAATAAAGAATTTCATGAACAAAAATTTAAGTCCAAATAGATAAATAAATAATACAATGAAAAGAATATAAATTGGCTTGAAAATAAATTGGAAATTAGATCAAGTACGAAAATAAAATAATTCGAGAAATGAACTGTAAATAGATAATCAAGAAATAACAATTAATTACTATAATCCTAATAATAATAAAATCATACAACAAAATAATATTCGGGTTTAAGAATTTTTATTAAAATAATCCAATAATAATAATACATTTGTTTTAGGCTCAAATATAGATAGCTGATCAATAAGATATAGAAAATAAGACCAAAATACACCACTGTTCGAAATGAATAAGATTTTCGATTAGAAAATATTTTAATAAAAGATCCGAAACGAATTTAGCACAAAAAAATTTTATAAAAAATCAAAATATAGGAAATACATGGAAAATACTTATTTGCGGGAATGGGGGTTACAGTTTCGACAAAACTTGAATTTGATACAATTAACAATTCAAGAGGACAGTGACTTACCTTATAGACGGTGAAATTGAATACCAAGAATAACGGGATGAGAATCCCGGTGACAAACCATGAAACACGGAAGCACAGAAGCACGTGCAAACCCATGCAAACGCACATACACAGTCCAAAGCAATCCACCAAACAGCAAATGCACAGACAGCTGATCCCCTCTTCACAAAACACTAAACACCAATTCCTTTCATCCTCTCAATAGCCAACAACGAGGTCGACGGAGAGAGAGAGCGGCTCGACGGCGGGGGACGGCGCGAACGGGGAGGCGACTAGCGGAGTCTTTGACGGCGATGCACAGCGGCTAACGGTGAGCGCAACTGGTGGCTGCGGAGGTGGAGACAGGGGCGGGGTGTGCAGCTCGATGGGTTTGGGCGGGAAAAACAGAGGAGATGAAGGGCGACTGTGAGGGTGATCGGAGGGAGCAGTCGACGGGGTGGAGGCTGGAGGAGGCGACTGGGGTGTTTCGGGGTTCAAGGGGTGCAGTAAAGTTCTAAAGTTGTATTTATAACTTTTTTTTTGAGTTATAAATAACGTGAATTTTTTTTTGAATAGACAGTTAGGGTTTCAATAACGTGAATTTTTTTTGAGTTTGCAGTAAAGTTGTATTTATAGAGTACAATTAGGGTACTGGGTTGGTGATTTAAGGTCCAATAATAGCGGTTTTGGGTCAAGAACAAATGAAATTGGGTTGTAGGGTTCAAAAAGATAGGGTTTGAAGACATTAGGGTTCAAATAAAATACCCACAATAATTAAATAAAATAGGATTGACAAGAAAATATCCCAACAAGAAGAATAAAGAATTTCATGAACAAAAATTTAAGTCCAAATAGATAAATAAATAATACAATGAAAAGAATATAAATTGGCTTGAAAATAAATTGGAAATTAGATCAAGTACGAAAATAAAATAATTCGAGAAATGAACTGTAAATAGATAATCAAGAAATAACAATTAATTACTATAATCCTAATAATAATAAAATCATACAACAAAATAATATTCGGGTTTAAGAATTTTTATTAAAATAATCCAATAATAATAATTCATTTGTTTTAGGCTCAAATATAGATAGTTGATCAATAAGATATAGAAAATAAGACCAAAATACACCACTATTCGAAATGAATAAGATTTTCGATTAGAAAATATTTTAATAAAAGATTCGAAACGAATTTAGCACAAAAAAAATTTATAAAAAATCAAAATATAGGAAATACATGGAAAATACTTATTTGCGGGAATGGGGGTTACAGTTTCGACAAAACTTGAATTTGATACAATTAACAATTCAAGAGGACAGTGACTTACCTTATAGACGGTGAAATTGAATACCAAGAATAACGGGATGAGAATCCCGGTGACAAACCATGAAACACGGAAGCACAGAAGCACGTGCAAACCCATGCAAATGCACATACACAGTCCAAAGCAATCCACCAAACAGCAAATGCACAGACAGCTGATCCCCTCTTCACAAAACACTAAACACCAATTCCTTTCATCCTCTCAATAGCCAACAACGAGGTCGACGGAGAGAGAGAGCGGCTCGACGGCGGGGGACGGCGCGAACGGGGAGGCGACTAGCGGCGTCTTTGACGGCGATGCACAGCGGCTGACGGTGAGCGCAACTGGTGGCTGCGGAGGTGGAGACAGGGGCGGGGTGTGCAGCTCGATGGGTTTGGGTGGGAAAAACAGAGGAGATGAAGGGCGACTGTGAGGGTGATTGGAGGGAGCAGTCGACGGGGTGGAGGCTGGAGGAGGCGACTGAGGTGTTTCGGGGTTCAAGGGGTGCAGCGGTGGACTTCGACGGAGAAGACGAGGGCAGCACTATGATTTGGTTGAAAAATAGAGGAAAGAGGCGATGAATGATGAAGTCGACGGAGTTGGGGTTGCTGTCGAAGAGGGTGATGGAGAAGGAGGGTTCGGCAATGGTGTGGCAGTTGCAGGGGATGATAGGGACGAGGGTGTAGAGGCGGGCGATGGGTGGTCGGGTTGCGACTGCGGTGGGGAGTACAGTCGCGGTGAGGGAGTGCAAACGAAGGGGAGGGCGATGAGGACGATGAGCAATGGCAGAGGAGGACGGGGTGACGAGGTGGCATCGCTGGGTTCAGGGAAAAGCAGAGAGAGAAAGTCGGAAGGTTGAAGAATGGGTTCAATAGTATAGAGGGCGGCACAGTGGCGGCTAGGGTAGAGGTTAGGTTAGGGTTGGGTTTTAGGTTAGTATATATACGGGTTTAATAGGATATTAAGATATTGGGTTTTTGGGTATTGGGTAATATCCAATAGGAGAAATAATAGGATTATAGGGTTTATAAAATATACATATAAATATATATTAAATCAAATAATAAAATACATATAAAATGGAGCATGTTCGGGCTTAAACAAACTGATGATAATAATAACGATAAAAATAATAATACTAATAATAATAACAACAATAACAATAACAATAATAATAATAGTAACAATAATAATAATATGAATACCAAAATAAGATTTAAGTTCAACAGATTCATTAAAATCCAAACAGTAATAACATATTAGATTCGGGCTAAAATATAAATATTCGATCAATTTGGAATAGAAACAAGTTCAATATACTCTTATTCGAAATGAATAGAACTTTTGATTAAAAACACTTTAATACAAATTTGAAACGAATTTAGCACAAAATAATTCATAAAAATCAAATTGTAGAAAATACACGGAAAATACTTATTGTCGGGAAGGGGGTTACAATCCTACTCACCTTACAACAAAATTTCGTCCTCGAAATTTGCTCAGGTGGTACATAGGATAAGGCAAAAGTAAACTTGTGAAATAACAAAGCAGGGAATGCTAGGGATGGCGAACGGGTCGAGTGGGCCGGGTCGGGCCCAACCCGTACGGGTTGGCACGTATACTTCGCGGGCTCGGGCCGGGTTGCACACTTATCCGGGCTGGGCTGAGATTTCATTTGGGTGGCCCGCTCAACCCGTGAACCCTTTAGGGTTCAACCCGGGTTGGGTCGGGTCGACCCGCGGGTTGGCCCCTTTTTTTTGTAGCTTAAAATAATAATAATAATTATTATAATACTAAGTAAGTAATAATACTAATAAACAATAAAAATCGTAATAATAATAATAAGATTGAAAGAGTGAAATTGACAACAAATTTTGAAATATTATTCATATGAATTTAAGTTATACAATTTTAACAATTTATAATGAAATGAAGAATTCAATTCACAAATAAGTTTTATACAATAACATATTTCTTATATACAATTTTAATTGAGTACAAGTTTTCTAATTTGACATAACAAGCAAAGCTATTGTTGTTGTTGTTGTTGTTGTTCTTCGGGCGAGTTGCTCCCACTTGTGGAACTTGATAGTGCTTTCTCCTGTGTCCTATCTTCAGCCTTCAGCCAGTCTTCTGTGCAAACGAGCATCTCTAACGCCTCGGGCTTCAAGCGATTCCTGTAATCAGATAGAACCCTGCCACTTGTAGAAAATGCACTCTCAGAAGCAATTGTAGAGACAGGAGTAGTTAGTAAATCTTTAGCCATAATTGACAGAATACTAAAAGTGTGTTCATGTTCTTTCCACCATTGTAAAATATCTAGTGGAGAAATAGTAGGCTTAGAATCTTGTTGGTTATACCAATTTAATTCATTTGGTTGATTAGTCCTAGGTTTTTTTGATTGAATTTGTTCAAGTAAACTAAATGTTCTATCACCAATTCTACTTTTACCCTTACCTTTAGAACTACCAGAAGAAGAACTAACTACAGAAGTTGTACTACTAGAAGCAAAACGTCTTTCATAATAATCATACAAGTTATTTAACGTAGATTCAAACTGAACTAAAAAAGTAGCACAATCAATTGTTAATTCTACATTTACCTCCAAATATCCAAAAAACATTTCTATCAAATTCTTTGTACATTCTAATTTGATACGAGGATCCATAACAGTAGCAACACAAATCAACATAGGAGGAGGAAAATAATACTTCAAAAATTTTTGAAATGCAGGTTTTACAATCTCACTAACATGGGGATCATTTAACATTTCATTAAATGTTTGCATCATGCTAACTAATTCAATAAAAATGCTACTAGAAGTAGATTCATATGTTTTTGAAAATTTTAAAGTTGTGGTTTTAAGGTTCTAAAAATTTCTACAAAGATTCGGCAAAAAACCAATCGGGGGGAGTCATTTCAAAATTCTGCATATTTTTTGCGATACAAAAATTATTTACAACTGCTTTATATTCGGTGACAACATTTAGTAAATCAAAAGTAGAATTCCATTGGTGTCTAACATCCTTTGGAAATCTTCTAAAAGGAACATTTCTAACCCTACACCAAGCTTTCCATTCTTGTAAAATGTTTGGACTTAATGCAATGAAATGTACACAATTTCTAATTTTAACTATATATGGATTAGCTGTTCTTAATGCATCTTGAACACATAAATTTATAATATGACATGCACATCTAACATGGAAAATATTGTCAGATGGAGGGTTTAATAGAGATTTTAAAGTAGTAATTGCTACATTGTTGTTAGATGTATTATCAAAACTAATTGCCATAATTTTATCGCGAATATGAAAAACATCACAAATTTCTATAATACGATTTGCTATTTCAGCGCCACTATAGGAATACGGCAACGCCGCAAGTGATATGATTCCTTTTTTAAGAATCCAATCATTGTCGATCCAATGACAGGTTATTCCCATCGTTGGAATATTGTTGACACCCGTCCAACAGTCTGAAGTTAAACTAACCCTACAAGTTAAACTCCATAAAATTGCAATCAAAGCATCCTTCATTTCTATGTACATTTTAAAACAATCCGATTTGCAAGTATTTCTCGGAATTCTTATAAAATGAGGGTTTAAGGCCGTTTGATTAAAATTTTTCAAGTTCCTACTCTCGGGATAGGAAAATGGTAACTCTTCCTTAATGACTAATCGGGCCATTTCCCGACGAACAAGTTCGGGATCATAAGGGTGGTTATCAACTTGACTGGTCCTATGATTGATTTTTTGTTGGCCTTGTATTTGATCAAGAAGTTCTTTATGATTATGTTGGATGTGCCTACTAATTGTACTGGTGTCGTCACCCCTCTTGAATTTGTATGTTTTACCACATGTTTTACAAACTTTCAAACCTATACCCGGAGTATGTTCGTCCGGGATATAATCATAAAACTTATGCCAATCGCTAGTTTCTCCTTTACTTTTCCTACTACTACGGGGTTGTGTGGTTTCGGTTGGTTGTTGTTGTTCTTCTTCTTCTAATTGTATGTCACCTATAACCTCGTCGTGTGTACCACATTATTCCATAGTAGGATCATGGTATTCTTGGGCGGGCTCACTAGTTGGGACAATTGGTGGCCTACGTGAAGAGGAGGAGGAATCTTGTCCGCTACGACCGCTACCGCGTGATCTAGACATAATGTAGTAATGTGCTAAAGTATGTAAAAAAAATATACAATGTAGGAGCGGTGAATTATACAAAAAAAATCTAAAAAACAAGAGGGTTGAGATAGAGAAGTTCAAAAAACGAACAATAATTTTAACTACAACGCAAAAAAAAAATTTAATGAGAGAGGTATGAAATTTTGATACTGTTCACCGTGGAATACGCGTATGTAAAAAAAACCGTGAAAATAAGAATAGAATAGAAAAGATAGAGGAGCGCTTTGCCAATTCCGCAATTGAAGAGTTGAGGAGAGGTTGAAGTAGATCTGACGAGGGTTGAAGAGAGTTGAAGACGTTGAAAACGTTGAATTTTGATTCCGATACGACCAAAATTTGATCGTGTATATGCCTCCTTGTAGACTTGTTTGATGAATACTACAATTGTTAAAAAATTCTTTACAAATGATGTATAATAGTAGAGAGAGTAAGAGAGTGAGGTGTAATTTTTTATGAGATTTTTGGGGATGTTTAGAGGCTAAATATGTGGGAAAAAACAAAAAAAAACAAAAAAAAACAAAATAACGGCTCAAAGAGCTGTTTGGAACGGCTCTGGAGACAGAGGGGGGGATTTTTCGACCGTTCGACCCGCGGGTCAACGGTCGACCCGTCACGGGTCGAACGGGTCGGAACCCGCGGGTCGACCCGCAGGTTGGCGGGTTGAATTCGCGAACTTAACGGGTTCATGGGCCGGGTTTCGCGGGTTTAATTCGCGTTATTTGCGACCCGGGTCGACCCGGTACTGTTCACCGGGTTCGACCCGAACCCGCCAATTTGCTAACCGGGCCGGGTTCACGGGCCGGGTCGTGGGTGGGTCGCCGGTTGACCCGGCCCAGTTGCCATCGCTAAGGGAATCTAAGAGATAAAAATGGTGACTACAGCAGAATAAGAAGGAACATGGATATGAATGAAGTGATCTAGAATGATGTTAAATAAAGATTTAATGAATGATGACAATGCAAATGTAAGAGTAAGGGAGTAAACAATGTAAGGAAGGAGAAACAACAAGATAATCGTGGGACCTATGGGTTATGGGCCCACCATGCTTCCGCTGCGCTACTCTGATGGTGAAGCTCCAAGCTAAAGACATGTCGTTGTACACCAAGAAATGCCGATCGACAAAGCAAGCAGAAAAAAAAATTTACAAATGACACTAGAATTGAAAGGTTATTGGTACGAAAAGAATAAAATCATACCCAATAAGGAATCAATGAATGGAAGGGATCAAAGAGGGATCAAATAAGACTAGTTTCCAGATCATGTTGGTTATCAATTGTTCATGTGATTCCTGTATTGCACATACTGTTGAGTCAAACCGATAAAATCCAAATCTGATTAATATATCAATCAAAGTCAAACTTCATTTCGTGAGTCACGTTTGACTGATATATTATCCAAACCCGGGCTTTGATACCACTGTCCCCGGCAATGGCGCCACAAAAACTTGATGTAAATATTTGCAAGTGTACAAAATTATAACAAGTAGTATAGTTAAGTGAAAAAAGTGTCGAACCCACAGGGACTAATTATTTTACTGAGTACCGAATTTACTAGATTAACTACTATTTGGAAAATCGAAATTCAATAAAGAAAGCAACTAAATTAAATTCATCTAAATAACTAACTAAATTAATTAAAAGGAGCGGAATCTGAAATTATGTTGTTTATTAATTGAAAATTTAATTCTAGGGCTTTTGATTACACCTAATTAATCTCACACAATTTATAATTCCATGTGAATAAAAATATTATTTATTTTCAAGTTGTAGACCAAAATCCCCCAAGTATTCAATGCTTTCTCTCGAACAACACAAAAAATATATCTAACTAACAGTTTTTCATATCTCTATGAAAATTTAATTAATTGAAGACTCATTAAGTTCTATGGATTTCTTTATAGTCACATCAATCGCGATAAATTATCTCTAATTTCACTCAATCAATGGTGTTTAATTCTATAGTTCTAAATCACAAGTTACCTCTAGGTCCCTCCATGATCCAATAAATCATTCAATAGTTGGTCAAACAATTGTAAGCATTAAGAATAAAAATCAAACACACAACCATAAAAAAATATAGATAATAATATGGAATTAAAATTGTGTTCTCAAAACTAGGCTACATCAAAGCCCTAAAAAAAAATTAAATTAGTTCATAATAATTTTGCAGCTAAAAAACATGTTCTTTGATTGCAAAATAAAAATTAGAGGAGAAAAGAAAGAAGAAAGAACTCGATTGTTATTGAAGACCGAAATTGAAGAGCCTCCAAATCCGCGCTCTTCTCTCTCTTTCTCTCTCTTCCTTCTCCTTTTTTTCTCGCGCGGTGCCCGTTGAATTCCGTGCAGCCCCTTTTCTGTTCACGTCGCCCTTCTTCCTTTTCTTTCCTTTTCTATTTTTTTTTTCTTTTTCCTCTCTGGTCACGCCGCCAACCCACCTACCACCTGTTCACGCCTCCACACTTGTTCACGTCCTGTAGCCACATCACATGTATATATAGGAAAGTAGAATAGGGTTGGGTAGTTAATTAAGTTTAGTTAATTAATTAATTAATTAATTAATTGATTAGAATATTTAGATTAAGATTAATCTATTAATCTAATTAACTATGTTTTTTAACTCTTTCCTCATCCATCAATCCGTACTGTACTTTAAAAATTATATAAATTGATAATAATATTTTCTATTGACTTTTTCAAGGACCAAATTGTAAAATTCAAAATTCAACAAATCAATAAAAAATTTACAATCATTGTCCTTGTTTTCTTTGTTGATTTTTACTGAAAATATTCACCTTTTACATCAAAAAAATCTTATTTCTTCAAAAATATTTAATTAACTGAAATCTATGGAAATAAGATAATTATTAACATGATAGACGAATATAATCAATTTTTATGGATAAATGAGTACAAATATTTATATAAAAATTAGACACATCAAATACCCCAAACTTAAGATTTTTCTTATCCTAGAGCAAAAAGAAAACCATAAATTACAGAATAATAATCAATAGTAGGCTCAACTCATTACACTAAAAGGTCTTATCATGCGAGTATCAAAATTTCAATTAAAAATATAAACAATAGCAAATAAAGTAAAATCAAGCATACTTACTTTCTTCAGTGCAATTATTCATTTATAATTCCAAATCCAATCATATTTTTCATGCAATTAATGTAATTATAGTATGTAACAACTCCATTTGTGATTACTCCTTCTCACTACTACAAACCGAGTGGCAAACTAGAGTTTTTTTTTTTTTTTTTTTTTTTTTTTTTTTTTTGGGTGCAAAGTTCCGCTCTTCTCTAAGTTGTCACTTGCCTTTTGATGCGAATGCAATTATTTGTGATGAATTCACCTGGTTACTCAACAAGTCACAAACTTATAGTGCTTTGTATACTCATATTTCAAGTTGTCGTTTGACATAAAAGTAAACATTGGTGTTGAATACCCCTAGTTACTAAGCAACTCAAAACCTTGGAGTATATAGAACTTAATTCATTCAATTTTATTACTCTATTTACTTAAACTCTGTCTAGGACTAGATCAAAGGGGATAATCACAAGAAAAAACTTCACATTTTTCTTTAATGTATAATCACATGACTCTCACAATTGTGTAAGAAATTTTAAAATTCAATAATCCTAAAGTAAATAAGTATGCTTAATCTTGCTTTATAAGTAATTGTCTATCCTAAAAAAATTATTTCAATGCTTTTGCACAATAAAGAACTCAAAAGTGTAATGGTAAACCTAATTGAAATCCCCTTTTGTTTTCTTTTTCTTTTCAAATATATATAAAATAAAAAATAAATTTGTACCCACCCCTTCCCCCAAACTTGAATATCACATTGACCTCAATGGGAAAGGAAAAACAAAACCAAAAAGAATGTAAAAGGTTCAGAATTTCTCCCCTGATTCGTGTTAAAATTCTGCACGTGCGACGTTCATTGTTTCAGTGATATCTGGAGCTGTAGATGTCCAAATGGACCGGTTCTTTTTGTTGTGGAAAGCTAAGACAATTTCCTACGATTGATATTTTATACACTTTTCCAGATTCTGACTCCATCCTGCTAAAAAACAGCCATCAATGTAGGTATAGAAAACAGCTCCGCCCGGCGACTTCCAAACTAATGCAATCCTACAAAATAAAATTTAAATAAACTTTAAAAAAAAATCTAAATGCAGTAAAAGAAAATATGGGTTGCCTCCCAAGAAGCGCTAAGTTTTAAGTCTTCAGCCAGATGTTGTAGCTGAGATAGTTATGTAACGCCAAGATCCAACAACATAAGAACATTTTTTTTAATAACTTTCTTCATGTTTAGATTAGGTTTTCCTTGAGCATCCCCCAAGCTATATGGAAGTGTTTGAAGCTTGAGTTTAAGTCGTTTCTTTCTTGACGGCGTTCTTGATATCCCCACCTCCTTGAATGTCAGCTGAGAAGAAAAATTAATAGATGGTGCAACTTGAACGTATTCCAAAATCTTTTCTTTCTCACATTCAATAGTTGATGAATTTGTTGGACACACTTTAATTGGTAATTTCTCAACTTCCGCTCTATGTGTCTCTCCCACAATTAGATTAATTTCATAAACTTGAAAATATGAGTGAGCTTCAGCAGCAACCTCCATGGATTTAAAAACATCAAATATTACTTGCTCATCCTGAACCCTCAAAATAAGTTTTCCTTGTTGAACATCAATCAAAGCTCTCCCCGTAGCTAGAAAGGGTCTCCCCAAAATTAAAGGGATTTGTTCATCTTCCTCCATGTTATGCACTGCAAAATCAGCTGGAAATATGAACTTGTCTACCTTTACCAAAACATCTTCAAATATTCCTCTTGGGTACTTGATAGATCTGTCCGCCAATTGCAATGAGATTGTGGTGGGTTTTGCTTCTCCAATACCTAATTTCCTGAAAACAGAATAAGGCATAAGATTAATACTTGAAAGAGTAAGAATGGAAAGAGAATAGGGAATCTATCAATAATAAAGGGAAATCCTAAATCACATAATGCTTTATCAAAAGAAGAATTTCCAATAGTGCAAAGAATTGTAAAACTCCCTGGATCTTTAAGTTTAGGAGGCAGCTTCTTTTATGAAATTGCACTCCTCCCTTCGATTAGCACCACCGTTTCATGTTCCTCCAATTTTTGCTTATTTGATAAAATATCCTTAAAAAATTTAACATATTTAGGTATTTGTTTCAAAGCTTTAATAAAAGGAATATTAATATGTAATTTCTTTAAAATATTTTAAAATTTAGAAAATTGATTTTCAAGATTTTTTTTAAGTCTTTGCGGATAAAGAATATGTGGATCATTATATGGTGAATTAGGATAAGTTTCAGAATTAAACTCCTTGAAATCCGTGGTATTTGAAGCTCCTTTGCTTTTCTTGGAATTCTCAATTTGGTGGTTGGCCACCTCCTGCGTTTGTAACTCATCTTGCTTTTCAACCAAAATTTTTCAACATTTTCTTCTTGTGGCTGCTCGATTGTTCTTCCACTCATTGTTATTGCTTTGGCATGCTCCTTTGGATTTGTCACTGAGTTACTAGGTAATGTTCCTACTGTTCTTTCTGTAAGCATGTTTGAAATCTGACCAATCAGAGCCTCAAGATTGTGAATTGAAGTTGTATTATTTTGTATTGTCAAATCTGTCTTCTGCATGTATTGCTTGAACATATCTTCAAGTGTTGGCTTCTTTTCTTGCTGTGAAAAATTTTGAGGTGGTCTAATTGCTCATTGATTGTTGTTCCATGAAAAATGGGGGTGGTTTCTCCATCCTTGATTATACGTGTTCAAATAAGGATTGTTTTAATGTTGGAAATTGGACATGTAATATGCTTGATTGAAATTTGATTGAGCAAAAGGATTTCCCACTTGGTAATCAATACTTGGGTGATTTCCTACACAATTATCACAAATAATATTTGTTTGAATAGAATTAACATTCATATTACCTAATTGTTTAGATAAAATATCAATTTGTACAGTCAATGTGGCAATAGGATCAAGCTCAAAAACTTCACCCACTTTTCTTGGCATTGCTCTTTCTGAAGACCATTGGTAATTGTTGGATGTCATCGTGATACACTTCTATGTCCTGAAATATAGCTATTAAATAACAGAAAAACAAAAAAAAATAAAAAAAATAAAAAAAATAGAAAATTCCAAATTAGTAACAATCTAGCAGTTATCAATATCAATAAAAGAATAATTAGTCCCCGGCAGCGGCGCCAAAAACTTTATGTGAATATTTGCAAGTATACAAAATCGCAACAAGTAGTATAGTTAAGTGAAAAAAAGTGTCGAACCCACATGTATATATAGGAAAGTAGAATAGGGTTAGGTAATTAATTAAGTTTAGTTAGTTAATTAATTAATTAAGTATAAAATTTAGATTAAGATTAATCTATTAATCTAATTAGCTAATTTTTTAAACTCTTAACCTCATCCATCAATCCGTACTGTACTTTAAAAATTATATAAAATGATAATAATATTTTATATTAACTTTTTCGAGGACCAAATTGTAAAATTCAAAATTCAACAAATAAATAAAAATTTAACAATCATTGTCCTTATTTTCTTTATTGATTTTTACTGAAAATATTCACATTTCGCATAAAAAAAAATCTTATTTCTTCAAAAATAATTAATTAACTGAAATCTATGGAAGTAAGATAAATTATTAACATGATAGACGAATACAATCCATTTTTATGGATAAATGAGTACAGATATTTATATAAAAATTAGACACATCAATAGGTTCTGTTGGAGTTGTGCTAATGTCTTCTTGTGTATTTGGTATTCTTGCATGTGACTCGGTAGATGGTTTCAAACTCCTAACCAGGCTTGGACTTGGAATAACAACTGGCCTAGTGTTTGGAAGCATCATTTGCTCAATATATAACTCCAATGCAGTCTGACTACAATTTGGATCAAGTGTCCTAGAAATCATGGACTTTAAAGAATTATCATTATCTATGAGAACCACCATGAAATAGTGCCCCTTCTCCTTTACCGGCAGCATAACCGGATTTGATTTTGACACTC
Source organism: Hemerocallis citrina (assembly GCA_017893485.1). NCBI lineage: Eukaryota > Viridiplantae > Streptophyta > Magnoliopsida > Asparagales > Asphodelaceae > Hemerocallis > Hemerocallis citrina. Next base: position 139,891,311 of record CM030367.1, read on the forward strand.
AATTCACCTCTATCCCAATTCGTAACTTTAAATATTTTATCTACTAGTTCTGAGTATATAAAGTTACGGGGAGCCCAAATAATGACCGGTTCAACATCGCTATAACAATATCCAATCTTCGGATCTCGAATTATTTCACCCCCAAAATATAACTAAATCGGTATATCGTATTCCATACATAAACATAAAGATTCACATATATTCAAGTCATCAACTATTCATAAGCATAACCTATGCATACATATAAAACACATGGTTATAATAATACCTTCAAATTATACCGTATCTTAGATAACTTGAAAATACGTTCGTGGATGAAAAATGAGATGACCCAATACAATGTTGGAGATTTTGAGAATGAGGGAGTTGAATTTGGCTGGGAGAAGGTGAGTGAGGAGGTAGGAGATATGAAATTTGGAAGGAAACAATTATGAAATTTTTGGTTTTATGCAACTAGGAGATTTTTTTGGGTTTCAGGAGTGAGAGAGAGAGGAAAAAGATCTAAAGTGAAAGGGAAAGGAGAAGAAGAAGCCACCATTTATATGAAAAAAATCCTATAACTGATTCCGCTATCCCTAACAACGACATCTGTAATGCGAATGCAATTGTTGGGAATAACAGCATCATCTATAGGTCCACAGTTGCATTTTTTTCCAAGTCACATACAACACACGATTGAGAATACGTTAACTGATGCTGTAACTCCAAATAATGGCATGCATTTTTTTATAGATAGATGCCGTTATTGGATACAACGGCATTGTGTTAACCTATACCGTTATTTTCAATAACGGTTAATGCTGACGTGTTCAACACTGGATTGGTTGGGTAAATATTTTCAAAAATGAGTCAGATCGTTCAATACTTTCAAAAGTGGGCCAGTACGGAAAAAATTTCGTGAGGAGAAAGGTACTACGGTTTTGATAGTGGGGTAGCGTTACTCATACAACCAACTCTACTCTGGGACCCGCTTGTCATTTGACTCCAAAAACACGATAAACCTTCATTTTCATTTTTTACACGTGTGAAATTAAGTCTTCTATTCATCCATCCATGGCCATGGGTATAAATTAGTAATCCCTACGCCACGTCCCTAAATAATAAATCCTTTAAACCCAGCTTATTACAACTAGAATCCATTATTTACCCCAAATTAATAATTTACAACAAAAAGTTTGTTCTGATGCCTTCGTCTCCACTCAAAAAAATCTCAGATGACCTCACCTTCAACCCCCCAAAATTTGTAGGGTTAGGGTTTCCAACTTCTCCGATGGCGCCCGAGCTCAAAGTCCTCAACTCCGGCGCCCCCACAGCCACCGCCGCCGCCACCGCCGCCGACAAGGACAGCCGCCCTCTCCTCAAACCCGACCCCGACTCTTCGGAATCCATCTCGGAGATGGAGAAGAAGTACGCGGCGTACGTTAGACGCGACGTGTACGGCACGATGGGGAGGGGCGACCTCCCGCTTCCCGAGAAGATTGTGCTAGGGTTTGCGATGGTGACGCTGGTCCCGATTCGGCTGGTGGTCGGAATCTTGATTTTGGTGGTCTACTACTTGATTTGCCGGTTCTGTACGCTGTTCTCGGCGCCGAATAGGGAGGACGGGCAAGAGGATTACGCGCATATGGGAGGGTGGAGGCGGGTGGTGGTGGTGAAGTCCGGGAAGTTTTTGGCGAGGGCGATGTTGTTCAATTTCGGGTTTTATTGGATTACGGAGACGACGAGGGAGGGGTTGACATTGAATGAGGTAATTTGGATATTGTAGTTGTGTTTGAGGTTTGGTTTCATATGTAGTTTATTGCTCTATTAATGGAAGTTTGCTAATTAGACTAAGTGAATGCTGTTTATGCCACTATTCTAGTTAGAGTGGAGGCAGAGGTTGCAGTTGGGGTAACTATAGTCTCTACTATTAGTGTAAAGATAACTTTAGTTAAAATTTTATGTGTGTGTTTGGCGACGGGACTCGGGAGAGAAATAGAGAATACATAGTTGAGAGGTAAAATTAGGTTGAGGGGAGTTGAGATAACTCCAATTAGTTCAACTTTACTTTTGGGCTATGATAAGTGGAGTTAATGATTAAATTATGTTAGATAACTTCATGTACCACCAGTTATCATGATTTCGCTACATTCACGTATTGCATGAGATTGGAATGCATGTGCAGTGCACATGGCAAAAAAGAAGAAGGTTGAATTTACATGGCAAAACATTAACAATGACAACCACCGGGCAATTCTCCTTTTGGAGTAGTTTTAGTAGAGATGTGAGAACCTATTAGGTACTGGCCATGCGATATTGTAATAATGAGTCATATTTGGAAATCTGATGGAAGCTCACCCTGGCAAGGCAAAGTCTATTTGACGCTTGACCTGAAATTTGTTCCCTTAGGTTAATGCAAATTTCACCCTTGGTTCAGTAACTGCTTCATATATTCTTTCAAGGGAAGTACTTGTTTAGAGGAACTTTGTTTGAAATGATTTATATGTCAAATAACAAATTAATAATCAGAAAACTATGCAAAAGAGTGACTTAGGCACTTCTACAGTTTCAGGTGTGAGAACTTAGTCAGTTTACTATATTGCTTTGGAGTGCCCCAAACACAAATTTTGAAATTTGAAAACACTTGAGAGTTAAAAAATAGGTATTTAGTGAAACTGAATAAAATCACTCACTGAAATTGAAGTTTTACTGCCACCCTCGTCGCCTTCCTTCTTCTTTCTTCCCAGTCCCACCATAGCAAAGCATTTCTAGAAACTGTTTATGTGTCCTTAAAAGGGCCTCAGGTTGAAACACTTAATCATCTTAGACACTTCTAGTCACCAACATTTTAGTCGCCAATAAGTTTTTATAGCAATACAGAACAGACCCTTACTCGTTCATCAGTAAAAGTGGAAACTAGTAACAGTTGCCATGTCTTTCTGGCTTCTGGTTGCTAGGTATCTCACTGGCTCAGATATTCAGCATAAAATGTGTTATTGACTGATCTATTTCATCTAGTGTTTGTCTGTTCCAATGATTATACAGAAAGCTGCGTTTCTCTGGAACTTTTAGTACGACCTTTTCAATTTCTAATATAAATAAAACTCAAAAAAAAAAAAATCTAATACAAATGATTTATTATCTCATGCTTGAAAAGAATACATTAATATTCTTTTTGTAATATGATCTTCGGAATCTTACTAGAATGTGCCTAAATTTGCTTGTATTTTTTCGCTGTCCTTTATGGCTATACCCAGGACTGCAGAGAACAACCTGATGAATCTGACAGGCCAGGAGTAGTTGTGTGCAATCATGTATCTTATCTGGATATTCTCTACCAAATGTCCTCAGTCTTTCCAAGTTTTGTGGCAAAGGTTGGTGCATAAAAGTATGTTCAAACAATTATTGTACTTTTTTATCGGTATGATATGGGAATAACTTTTTGTCTGGCTACTTTATTTTGACGGATTTCTTTTCTTTTGCAAAAAACAATCTGGATGTTGTTACTGAAGAGATCGGTGGGCAAGCTTCCATTAATTGGTCTCATCAGGTTAGTCCATAGTATCTAGATTGGTTCCATCCCTAAAAAAAAATCATTATCCCGTTCCACTGAGCTACTACTTATTTCAATGTGTGATCATATTTTTACTACTAGTCACCAGGCATCAATAATTGATTTGGTGCACTTATTTCTCTTTATTCACAGAGCACCAAGCAAGGTTTAAAATTAAATTCTTAAGGGAACACTACATTCTGGTTGGCTTCTGCTTCAAGGCAAAAGGCAAAAAAAATGTTGGCTGTTTAATGGTTCTGAGATAGAATATATGAAATTATAAGTAATGCGAACAATTTGAGAACCTTAACTTAATTCACAAGATGATAAATAAAACGTGATAACAGTTAAAGCATTAACTTGGAAGTTGGAACCTCATAAGAAAATCTGTAAGGGAGAGGGTATGAGAGAGACACTCACGCAGACGGAAACGAAGTTCCCACCCACGACCAATGGAACAAGCTACACCAATAAGTGTAAAACAGTTTAGTTCATGGAAATATAATTAATGCAAACAATTTCAGAATCTTTACTTTAATTCGTAAGATGATTGATAAATTGTGACTAATTGTAACCTCCTTGATGAACATTGACAGTAGCCTCTTTGAGCTTTAATTTAAGATATAAGGTTACGCAGGATTTTGGGTTTCAATCAACCTGCTGCTTAATATGGTTAAAATTTGGATTGACCATTTTGTGTTAGTTTTGAATTGGAGTTGTGGTAACTTAAGTTCATGTGGAACTATAGTCCCACGTTTTCTTAGGAAGCAGTTGTTTTTTATAAGCCCGTCTTTGTATGAACTTTACATGTTTCATCTAGAACTACTCCGCAATACTAATTCTTACTTGACCAGATGTAGTTAATTACTTCTTTTCTCTAATGTGCAGCAAATGCCTTGGTTGTATCTTTGTTCAGAGAGAGTCAAAAACTTCCGACTTCAAGGGAGTTTCAGGTACTTCAGGAGTAAAACTTTCGAGAATTATCCATTATTCATTTTGTTGAAATATGAATGTGTTCTTTTTGTGGGGTGTTGCTTTGCATAAATCCTAAAAGTTGTTTCATGAATAGTTCTTCTTTTTGACAAGAATATATTATGCTTGGGTTTTCATCGTGTGTTGGGAAAAATAATTAATTGTATATTCCCATAATATCCGACTGTTAGTATTAGGATTTATAGGATTGCTAGTATCGTGAGATATCGGTTAGAAAGTTAGAATCCCACTGATAAATGCTTTTTCTGCTTTTTAGGAGTTAGTTTCCTAATTTATCTCCTCCCCAATCTATCTCCTTGTAATTAGCTAGGAAATACTTGTATAAATAGCCATGAAAGGCTTTCCTGTCAAGATATATTAGAGAAATCAAAATTTCCCAAAGTTCACATGGTATCAGAGCTTGAGACTCGTTTATGGGATTCTAAGCCTTCATTGCAATTTTCTTTTCATAGCCAACAACATCTTCATGCCTTTATCGCCATTGCCATCTTCTCCAACATCAACCCATCATATCTGAAAACACCACTCAGTCCACATAAGTCCTCAATCATTCATCTTCGGGTTATCCACACATATCTGAAGGGCAAAGGAAAATTGAGTCATCTTCTAGGCACATGTCGAAAAAAGGAGATCCCGAATTTAATGCATGGGATGATGCAAATTCCATGATCATGTCTTAGTTATGGAACTCCATGAACCCTGAAGTTAGCGACACCTGCATGTTCTTATCCACGGCTGAGGAGATTTGGGATGTTGTTTGATAGACGTATTCGAAGGCTCGTGATGCTGCCCAATTGTACGAGATCAAAGTCAAGACTGGTGCAATGAAACACGGCAACAAAACTCATGGAGTACGTGAATGCGCTGCATAATTTATTTCAAGAACTCTACAATTATCGATGCATTGAGACCAAATGTGTAGAAGAAGCTGTAATCTAGAATAATTATATCGAAAAATATCGAGTTTATGGCTTTCGCAAGACTCGGTGCTGAGTTAGATCAAGTCAGAGTTCAAATTATCAACAAAGAAGAGATACCCTATCTGAATGAGACCATCTTGCTGATTTGAGAGGAGGAGAGTCGAAGGGAGGCAGTGTAGTCGAAGGCGTAAGGCGCAACACAATTTTACTACCCGTAAAAAGCTTGAGGTGCAAGGCACAATTTGAGGCGTAAACCTCACTTAACCGAGGTGCAATATTACTTTTTGGGATTTTTAAAATTTATAAATAAGATTATATAAACAAGATAATATCTTAGCCACAAAATATATCATACAATGAGCAAGATAGCTGTGTAAGTTATCATTTTTGTAAAACTACAATGTGTTCCTCTATAATGTGTAACTACAATTTGTTTTTTGCCCCAAAGAAGAAGTGATACAATGTGTTCCTTCGTAAAACTACAATAATATCATTTTAACCTTCATTTCATAGTTTCATATAGTAATGAGCATACAGTATTACAGTAATGAAGATACTTACCATACAACATAAAGTTTAATAGTATTACAGTCTTAGCAAATGTTAAGGTATTTTGAAATATTACAACAATAACAAAGTTAGCCGACCATAAAATTTGGTCATGCTCTATACTGAGATGTAATGCAATTGTTTGAACAATGCATGGTTTCATGATTATAGTCTAGGCAGTTAAAATCGGTTTTTGGAACTAATCGGTCTAGGAGCGATTAGTGATGAATCGGTTAATCGGAAAATAATCGGGGATTAAATCGGAAAAATCGTTATATATATAATTAAAAAAAGATATATCTTCATTATGTAGCAACCCTAAATCTTAACATAAAATTTATGAAATTTTCAATAGGAACATATAGTCATAGAAAAAATGAAGATAGTACTTGGTTTGAGCTGAGTTTGGATTCTAAATGTGGGTTGGGTCGGGTTTGCTGGTCGGTTCCATCAAACAAAAACAATCGGGGAAGAAGAGCAATGCGAGCAATAAGAGAAGGAGGTGCAGATGCGGGCCGAGTCAAGTATGCGATGGTACAGGGGGAGCGACGACGGGTCGGGTTTAGGTATGCTTGAGGAAGAAGAAGAGAATCAGTTTGGGTTTGGGTTTGCACGAGGAAGAATAGAGCGGCGATATGTCGGATTTGAGTTTGTGCGAGGACTAGAAGAGGTTTGAATTTTGAATTTAGATTTTGAATTTGGGACGGATTGAGGACAAATAATGCAAATGATCATGAAAATTAGAGAAAGGGATTTAATCGGTTAATCGGCCACTTAAAATTCGCCGATTAACTACTAATCGACTGATTATTCCCGATTAAATCGCTAGCTATTGAAATATTATAAATTGCTAAAAAAATAATTGCTTAGTCTCCGATTAGCGATTAATCGGGGATTAATTGGACGTAATCGGAAATTTTAACTGCTTAGATTATAGTAAATTATAGAATGAACTAGCTTCACAATTTTGTTTCAAAGTAACTTGCAAAAATATCATAAGCAAAGATAGATGCAAATCCAAAAAAAAATCATAAAAGTGTAAAATTAGAAAGGAAAGAAACCAGAATAGGAGTAGAGAGTCTGGAGACTAAGGAGTAGGAGTGTCTCCGGTGTAGCCGATCTGCTTCCGCTGTAGCCGCTGATCTGTTGTATGCTGTCGTGTCGCCGTCAAGTTGCTTCACTACGCTGTATATGCTGGTGAGAGGGGGAGGAGGAAATTGGTGAGTGCAGATTTAGGAGTTAGGGAGGTGGAGATTGGGGTTAGAGTTTGGAATTGGGGATGAGAATGTGACAGAGAATTAAGGGAATTATGGTATATGAGAAGGGTTGAAGATGGGTCGGGTTGTGAAGACGGATCGGATCGGGTCTGTTATGTTCAGGCATGCATTTTGCTGGAGGCGCAAGCCTCAAGCTTTTGCTAAGGCATTCCAGGTGCAAGCCTTAGTGAAGTTTTGAACAAAGGGAGAACCTTAACTAAGGCTTGAGGTTCAAACTGCTGTTAAGCCGGAGTCTTGGAGTCTTAGGGGAGCCTCCAACTACACTGAAGGGAGATAATGCTTGAACCCCAAGTCCCTGAAGGCTCAGCTATTTCAACAAAGACGGAACAACCGCAAATACAACATAGTGGGAAGGCAGATATGTCACGATCCGCAAGCCATGAACGCCGAGACACTGGTGCACCTATTGCAAGAAATCGAGACACTAGACAGAGGTGTTGGAAATTGAATTTCAAACGACCAAGCAAATAGAGGGGAAAACAAGGCGGAAAACAACAAAATTCAAACCAAGCCAACCTCACCATGAATCAGCTTTGGAGGAGATCAAGAAGATAAGGACTACTGGGATTGCTGGAAAAACCTAGTGGTTCATGCTCTCTTGCATTCTCAGGTAAGTTATCGATTTCTCAAAGATTAAATGTCTCAAATGAACCGATTAGGAATCTATGGGTTATTGACATAGGAGCCACATATCATATGACTCTTCACTAAACTTTATACCCCATGTCCAAGCAATTGAAAAATAGCCATTGCAGATGGTTCCCTTACTATCGTAACTGGTCTAGGAGATATTCAGATCAATCCATTTCTTACACTAAAAATGTTCTTCAATGTCTCAAAATTGTCCACCAACCTAATATTCATAAAAAATACACATGATATGAACTGTAGTGTGCTTTTCAATCCATCTCATTGTATTTTTCAGGACCAGGTTTCAGGGAAGAGGATTGGACTTGCTAAGGAAAGGAACGGGCTCGACGATCTTTGAAGAATCAAGTATATCACATATTGTCAAAAATAAATTATATCTGTCATTTATATCATCATCCAATAAAGGCACTATTTGACTTCGTCATTTTTTATTAGGGTATCCATCTTTAATAAAGGCACCATTTGACTTCATCATTTTTTATTAGGGTTATCCATCTTTTGGGATTTTAAAAACCATGTTTTCTTCTTTGTTTAGCGGACTAGGTGTTGAACAATTTCACTGATGTGTGTGAATTTGCAAAACACAAACGTGTACCTTTTTCAATCAGTATTAAGAGAACTTCAGTTCCATTTTATTTAATCCACAGTGATATATAGGACCCTCCACAGTTCCAAATGTGTCACATTCACGTTTGTTTGTCACTTTTATTGATGATTGCACTAGTCTCTTGGATTTCCTTTTTAAATTCAAATCGGATGTAAGCATCGTATTCCCAAAACATTTACAATATGATTCGAAACCAGTTTGGTGTCAAAATCAAAAGATTTCGATCGAATAATGCAAGGGATTATTTTCTAATCAAAATGTATCCCTATATTATCAAAAGGAAGGAATTATCCATGAATCCTCATGCGTTGATACTCCCCAACAAAACAGAGTGGCGGAAAGGAAGAATGGCCATTTGCGAGCTACGACTCGTGCCCATTTTTTTCACCATAGTGTTCGGGGAAGCCGTACTTACAACTGCACATGATCAACCGCCTACCTTCTCGAGTGCTAGGGTTTAGAACACCAATGGAAACAGTTTCTCAGTTTTATCCCGATCTTCGTACAACAAATAACCTCACCACAAGATTCTTCGGATGCACTACTTTTGTCCATGTTCATAGTCGTAATAAGGGGAAATTAGATCCATGGGCGGCCAAGTGTGTCATTGTAGGTTATTCGTCGACTCCAAAGGGATACAAGTGTTATCATCCACCTACCGGGAAATTCTTTGCTTCTATTGATGTTACTTTTGAGAAGACAAAACCATACTTCACTCGGCCTCATCTTCAAAGGGAAAGTCATCATGCAGTGAAGATGAGGATATGGACTTGTTTTTGCTCGACTTATCTCTAACCTCAAACACAACCCGCGAGCTAGTCCAAGCTGAGTCCTTTGTGTCTACTGAACCACCCAAGTCAGAGTCTACCGAACCATCTTAGCCTGTATCAATCCATTCACCTGTCCACACTAGACCTGACAGAGAATAATGAATTTCATGACTCTGACATTTATGCAAGTATATTCAAGACAAAGAGACCTGGATCCCGTGCAAGTCCAAGCTTCAATTCCTAACCCTGAAAATGAGGTAGATACTAAGCAATCAAAATCAGAAAAAATCGATGATTAATCGGCGATGAATTGCTAATCGGACCTAAGGCGTTTAATTTTCTAGTGATTTACAATATTTCTATTGGTAGCAGTTTTATTGGGAATAATCGTCAATTAAGTCGGTTATCGGCCGATAATCAGTTCATCCGATCAACAAATTAATCGATTCTAGGTTTATATCACTTTTGTTTTGGTCTTTTGTGTTTTGGTATTAAACATGACTAGCAATGGTATTGGATTGGGTCAGGTCGGGTCCTTCACTACCTGGACTTAGTCCCCTATGGGTCCAAAAATTGAACCCGAACCCGGACCTGGACCCGTGAGATCCGGGTTTGAGTTCAGGTCCTGTTAAAAGAATCCTACTCATTCGGGTAGGAGCAGGACTGTGAGCGGCGAGCGGAGGCGGCGAGTGGAGGATTTAGTATAGAGGAAAGAAGAAGGCATGAGTTTTGGGTTGGGAAGATGAAGATTTAGAATTAAGGAGGAAGGAGGGGAGGGAGGAGGGTAGATATTTATTTTTATGTTTATTTTTTGGAATTTTTTAACGGGCTCGGGTCTGGATCAGGTCTATTTTGAGAGAACCCGAACCCGAAAGTACAACGGGTTCTATTTTAGGACCCGGACTGGGACCTGTATAGACTGGGTCGGTTCTGGTCCAATGTCAGGTTCGGGCCCGGGTATCAGGTATTTATGCCAATGCTAAACATGACAATGGGTGGAAAACTAGAAATGTTTGTTTATATTTATCTTTTTGGTTTGTGTCATTAAACATGAATTATGAATATTTAGATGGGTGTGGATGTAACATTAAACGTGAATTATGAATATAAAAATGAGTGTTGATTGTTTAATATTTATTTGTATTTTGAATGTATTTTGAGTTTTAAGATATACTTAATTAGTGATATTGAACTTGATATTTCACGTGTTAACTTGTGTTTCAAAACTTACGATCAGCTTAATCATATACTTTAGTGAGAATAGATCATTTTTTATTTTTTTCACTAATATATATATATATATATATATATATATATATATATGAGTAATGTGAGCCTCATATTTGTATGAGGAAAATTTTCTCATACAAAGTGATTATATTCACTTGGTGGGGCCCTAATGGAAGATCCACTCCGTCCATTATATTTATCATGTCAATAGATGTATGTGTAAAAAAATCAAGTGGTTTGGAGGTCATTCACACATGCATCATATGGGTCCAATTTGTGGTTTATTTATAGTACTGTTGAAATTGTTTATTTTCAACCACATGATGTATGGACGAATGACGTCCAAACTACATACATCAATTAGCATGATAAACACGATGGACGGAGTGGGTTTTCCATAAGGGCCCCACCAAGTGAGTATAATCACTTTGTATGAGGAAAATTTCCTCATACTCTATATGAGGCTCATCTCTCTCTCTCTCTCTCTCTCTCTCTCTCTCTATATATATATATATATATATATATATATATATATATATAATGGCAAGCATGTGATCGCGTGCGAACTCTCCATGCAACCGTCTAATCAGGTGTTCAGGTGCGAATCGTTCGCACCTGATCACGTGCACGTGCGACCTCGCGCGCGCAGCCCTTGATGATGATCATATTCAGTCCGATCATGATCATGATTGTACGGTTGCGTGGCGAGTTCGCACGCGATCACATGCTTGCCATTATATATATATATATATATATATATATATATATATATACACACGGTTTTTTTCTAATTTAATCCCCAATTATTTTCCGATCAATCATTATTCGCTTCTAGATCGATTATTTTCAAAAACCGATTTTAACTGCTTAGGGTAAATACAATTTCATGCCCTAATCCCATGCAAGTCCAAGCTTCAACTCCTAACCCTGAAAATGAGGTAAACATAATTCCAAACCGACCTCAATTAATACATGATCATGATCTTCCTATTGCCATTAGGAAAAGCACAAGAATTTGTGCACTAAACAACCATTGTATTCTTTGGCAAAATTTGTGTCATTTAAAAAATTCTCACCGTCACATAGGAGTTTTCTAGTTAGCTTAAACACCATTACTGATACATTATTCGAGGCATTATCTGATGATAAATGGAGAAATGCCATAAGTGAAGAAATACAGGGACTAGAGAAGAACCAGACATGGGAATACTGAATAGTCGACTTACCACGGGAAAGAAGTATGTGGGATGCAAGTGGGGGTTTACAATGAAATACAAGTTAGATGGCTCTCTTGAGAGATAGAAGGCCATACTCGTGGCGAAGGGATATACACAGACCTATGGTGTTGATTATCAGGAGACTTTTGCTCCAAGGGCTAAGATGAACACAGGAAGAGTATTGTTGTCGCTAGTTGCTAACTTCAACTGTTATTTGGAGCAATTTGATATAAAAAATGATTTCCTTAGAAGAGGAGATATACATGGACGTTCCTCGAGGATGTGAGCAACGACTGAGATGCAATAAAGTCTGCAGGTTAATGAAAGCACTTTATGTCCTAAAACAATCACCAAGGGCTTGGTTTTGAAGATTCACCAAAGTATTGCTAGCCACCGGATATAAACAGAGTCAGGGAGATCATACGCTCTTTATAAAGATGAACACAGGAAGATTATCAGGAGATGCAATAAAGTCTGCAGGTTAATGAAAGCACTTTAAAGATGTGAGCAACGGCTGAGATGCAATAAAGTCTGCAGGTTAATGAAAGCACTTTATGTCCTAAAATAATCACCAAGGGCTTGGTTTTGAATATTCACCAAAGTATTGCTAGCCACCGGATATAAACAGAGTCAGGGAGATAGGGAGATCATACGCTCTTTATAAAGCACTCGGATGTTGGGGGAGTCACAACTCTTTTAGTATATGTCGTTGACATAATCGTCACAGGAAATGATGAGAAGGAGAAAGAAGCCTTGAGATGGTGTCTTGTCAGAGAATTTGAGATGAAAGAACTTGGGAGGTTGAAATACTTTCTAGGAATTGAAGTAGCTCATTACAGAGAAGGAATCTATATCTCGCAGCTGAAATATGTGACTGATCTTCTAAGGGAGACAGGAAAGTCAGCAGACTCAGCATGTAGACCACTTTCCATACCGATTTGGAGAAGCAACAGACGATCCAGCCGTAGACAAGGAGAGGTACCAGAGACTGGTAGGGAAGCTTATATACCTTGCTTATGCACGACAAGCATTGCATATGCCGTGTGTGGTCAGCCAATCTATGCACAACCCGAGAGAGGTTCATCTACAGGCAGTCCACCGGATAATACTGCATTATCTAAAGACTAATCTTGGGCAGGGGATTCTGTTTAGATGAATACTGGATTAGTCCTTGGGGCATATACAGATGCAGACTATGCAGGCTCACTGGTTGATATAAGATTCACGACAGGTTATTGCACATTCCTGGGAGGCAATCTTGTGACCTGGAGGAGTAAGAAGCAGAACATGGTGAGGCTGAGTTCAGGGCGATGGCTCAGGGAGTATGTGAATTACTGTGGATCAAGATAATTTTGGAAAGACCTAAGGATTACATGGGATGGACCAATGACGTTATTTTGTGACAACTAGTCGGCTATTAACATCGCTCCTAATCTTGTTCAACACGACTGAACAAAGCACATTGAAGTAGATATACACACTTCATAAAAGAGAGTTGGATAGCGGATTGATCTATACTCTGTACTTCTCAAGAAACAGTCAACTGGGCAACGTGCTTACAAAGGACTTAACAGTGAGGCGTTCCAAAGACTTATCTCCAAGCTGGGAATGAAGGATGCATATTCACCAGCTTTATGGGGAGTGTTGGGGAAATAATTAATTGTATATTCTGATAATATCCGACTGTTAGTATTAGGAGTTATAGGATTGCTAGAATCGTGGGATGTCTGTTAGAAAGTTAGAATCTCACTGATAATTCTTTTACTGGTTTTTAGGAGTTAGTTTCCTAATCTATCTCCTCTCCAATCTCTCTTCTTGTAATTAGCTGGGCAATACTTGTATAAATAGCCATGAAAGGCTTTCCTATCAAGATATATCAGGGAAATCATTTTTTCCTAAAAGTTCACATCGTGTAATTTTCCCCCCATCAAAATGGGCTCAGCTGTGCATCTCCATAATTTTATGAAATCTGTCGACTAGCTACCTAGACAGCAACCCATGCCAACTACAACAAACAGGCAATTCATTGTACAAACCATATGCCTATGTGCAAATCTTCGATTATCATTAGACCAAATTTGACATTACTTCAGTTTAGTCTATCACTCTATCATAGGTGCTTTTCATATCTCCTTTGATAATGACAAGCTTTTCTATCCCTTGCCAAGGTGTGCATTGAGCCCAAAAGTTCTTGAGCAATAGATTTATTGTTAATATGTTATCAATGAACCAGTGGCAGCAGCCCACAGACAGAGTGCCTAGAAGTTCATCTCTGATTGAACTTTTTGTAATATGTTACCTAACAACTCACAATGGTTTTGCGTATTACACTACAAATACAAATGAATTTTGAATCCTGTAAAGTCTTAAACATGATTTTTGTGGAACCAATTTCATGTGCTTTGAATTTATTAATAATATTTTAGGTATTAAAATAGTATAAGATGCAAAATTTTTCTAGTGGTTTCTGAAGGAACTATTAATCCTGATTTTCTATATCTCTGTGAAAGAAAAATCTGTTTTGGGATCGTGGACAATGCATGCAAGCTGTATTGATTCTTTTCAAGTGCAATTTTGATGGCACCTCACTTCCGTTATTTATACTGTGTGCAGATGTAATAACTGAACGAATTCGAGAAGCCAACCAAAGTAAGGATGCTCCAACAATGTTGCTTTTTCCAGGTCAGCTACTGCCTCATTGTATTTCTAATTTTATTTTTATTATTCTATCATGAATCCTGAACCAAACATGATCCTTCTCACTGCGTTTCACTAAGAATTGCACTATCTCTTAAATTCTGGAGTTGCATCTTCTGAGAATTAGAACAGCTTTGATTGTTCTGTCAACAGCATGGCATAGTTATACATGTTAGAATATAAATATTAAACCATTACCCTTATCACAACTTCAGAGTTTTGGTCTATTGGTAGGGTCTTTCACATGGTATCACATTGTATCAAAACAACCCAGATTCGAATCCCACCGGGTGCGCTTAAAACGCGGATTAAATAAAAAAATACCACTGCAAATAGTATAGGTTTTGGCCGACAATGATGGCTCTCAACTTGCGAGAGCGTGTTAGAATATATATATTAAATCCTCATTCTTACCACAACTTCGGAGAGTTTTGGTCTATCTGCAAGGTCTTTCACTATACCAATTACAATGTGATAACCTCTTGGAATTGGGAATGTAATGTTAGTGTAATTGGCACCATTCCAATACCTAGTGCTCTTAATCATATGATTATAAGTACTAGGTTTCAAACTGGTACAGTTATCTCTATATCAAATTATTTAATTGCTATCTTTTATGTGCCTTGACATTGAGGAACTTCTGCCTAAAGCAAAGATGCTTGTTACAGGACTATATTCAAGAAGTAAACATCAATATCTTGTTCTAAGTAATTAAAGTAGAACATGCAGAATAACCTTTACATAAGATTCATCAAGACGGGGGGCTTTATTGCTTTCTTTTCAGGAGAAGCAATGCGAACTAGCATCAAGTATATACGTATTTGTCAGATGTTAGATCATTTTATTATACTTGAATATTGTATAGTAATACTACAATTACAACAAAGCCATTATCTTAAATTAAGGGATAGTTACAGGAGTTTTTCTGTTCGCGTGTCTATATTAAGGGCCATCACATTTGATAATTAACAGTTGCTGTATCCCTTCATACTCATTTCATACTCATACTGCTTGGTCTTTGGCTGTGGAAGTACCTCTAGTCTCTCTCTCTTACAAGTACCATCTTATCACTCCTCTTAGAAATCATCTTATCCATCGAACATGTCCAGTTTATTGCAAACGATCCTTTGTAAACAGTTAAACCTAGGAAGCATGGATACTTCTAAATGGCCGACGTGCCTATATTGGGTGCGTATCAGGTGCCGATACTCATTGGGTACATCCAGGTGCATACCTAAGGAGTACCCATTTTTTAATACATTTTTTTCAACTTTTAGATACAATCATGCTTAGATAAATGCTTGAGATCCTAGTGTAATTTCAAAACAGGTCTACGAAGATAAATAATTTTTTTATTATAGATACAATACTATTTATTTAACGTACCCACCAATGCACTCGTATCCTATTATTTATAAAATCATGTATTCCTGCACATGTGTCATGTCGTACCCGCACCCCGCACCCGTATCTTTGATTCATTGGGTTAAACCTCTTCGGTAATTCCAGTGAGCTCCAACTTCTTGTGGTTGCACTCACTTATGTCCCAATATTAGCGCTTTTGTGTCATCCCTGATCCATTCCAACTTTCTCATTTCAGTAAGGCCCTGTTTGGAACAGGAGGTAAGGATTAGCACAGGTATAAGATGCAAATGGTTTTCCTACCGATGGCCCGTTTGGAAACTTCTTTGGAGTTAAGATACCTCCACTTTCCTTTCTGGGCCCCAAAAAGTAAACGATAATTGTAGGTATTTCAACATTAAAAAAAAGTTATTGTCTAAGATGCAAGTACCTTTCCAGCATACGTAGTCCTGCTACTTATAGGTTGCACACCTTTACCTCCACAAATAAATACCTGAAAATGCTTCCTCTGTATTTGCAAATAAAACCCAAATGAAACTACCTATAGTGAGCAAGCATGTGCAAATGTCTGCAACAAGTCAAAGAATGGCAAGTTGTCTTCTCTAGCTAAAAGGGTTGGGTGTATGAATGGATCAGTCAAACCGCCTGTACATACTCAAGGCAAAACCTTTAGGTCAGTAATGTAGCCATAATTATGCTCTAACAGAAGAGAGACGTTTAAACAATGGCCTAGAAGCTTGAAGATGATTCTTGAGATCTGGGAACATTTAGGTGCTTTATATTATTCTAAACTACAAAACACAGAAATTCTGTATCTTCTTTGTGAGTTAATAAAAACAATTGACACCTATGAATCTATGATATATTAGCTAATTTTGTCTGTATCTAAATAGTGGCGAATTGAGCAACGTCCAAATAAGGATACCAGTGCTGTTTAGCATTTTTGGTTGTTGGCTGTACTTAAACTCTTTTGGCACACATTTACTATCCCTTATTTCCACCCATCTAAACAAAGTATCATAATGAATTCATGTCATCATAATGAATTCATGTCCCTTTATTATGGGATGAGTAAGATATGTGTGTAGCCAAGGCCTTGTTCCCAAAAATACAACAAAATAAAATAATAAATAATGAACTCATGTTATATGGCTCAGAATTTTTTGTCGTTTCTCCTTTCCAGTTGTTCATATAATTCTTAATCACTTTATTTTAATTTGTCTTTCTTTTTTATCTTACTTCCCACTTCCCAATTTTCAGAGGGTACAACAACAAACGGCGATTATCTTCTTCCTTTTAAGACTGGTGCTTTTCTAGCAAAAGTACCAGTGCTTCCAGTCATTTTGAGGTATCCATACAGAAGATTTAGTCCAGCATGGGATTCCATATCTGGGGTAAGTAATCATTATCTAGAGAATAAGATACCATGTCATGTCAACTAGTTGGTTGAAGTTGTACTCTTAGTGAAAATGGGTTGTCTTGTTAAATTTTGCACAATCAATTGAACTTTGTCTGCCCCGTAAGTTACTTTATGAGCTACTTAGCTTTATCTTTTGACAGGGGTTCTTGCGTTGGTTGCACTTGATAGTCCACTTATTAGTTTGGTTCCATGTAACCTTTATTTGGCTCAGTTTGTAGCTACCTTATAATTTTTGTAATGCAGGTGCGACATGTGTTTTTGCTTCTTTGCCAATTCATCAATCATATCGAGGTGACACGTTTACCCGTCTACTATCCTTCTCAACAAGAAAAGGATGATCCCAAACTCTATGCTAGTAATGTTCGAAAGATGATGGCTGCTGAGGTACAAATTCTGTTTCGCTTATTACTATAACTCTGTTTCTCTACAAGTCTGATATGATACTATTCTATTCTAGACAAGGATGTATAATGAGTAAATCCAATACCATAATGGTTAGCTATAAACTTATTAGCCTAAACTATTGCATAGGCATTAAAATGATATTAGACACAACAACAGAGAGTCAGAGACACAATACACCGACGCCAATAACTCTAAATATGACATTGAAAATGGTGTCATGTTAGTGTCCCCGACACCAAGTGTGTGGCATGTATCCAACAACACAGTTTCCAAAGTGCAATATTTTTTCTTTATGGCTACATCCATAGGGTTTTGGGTTCTAGGTTTATATGTTTTGCTCAATGTAATAAATAGGACACCTTTTAGATCACTGGGCTGAAGGTTTCTGAAACAATAAGAAACTAGACCGAGGCTTTTTTAAAGCTATGGCGTATGCACCTAGGAATATAGAAAAAGCATTAAGGTAGAAGAAAATTAATATGCTTCAAACTGTAGGAATTATAAATAAATTTTTTATGTTTTTGTCTTTGTTATTATCACATTATTGAGGCTGTAAATGTTTGAAAACTATGTACAAAATAATGAAACAACTTTTGCTAAAGTTGATCTTGTTTTGTTTTCTTTCTTGCTCTACACCATCTTCGACAAACGAATCTGTTAACAGTAAAAGAGATGGAAAAATACTTTGTTTTATTATCTACTACTGAATAGAGGGCCTCCTATATAGAGGAGAAGGCACAAGCCAACTTATTGCTCAAACCAATAGCGGACTAAACTAAACTACTGTTGATTCTAATATCTGGCAATCCCATAAAAAAATCCTTTTTGAAAAAAAAAACTCTAATATTCCTTATTTATAATCTTCAAAGTCAACTTCTTTCATTTATGTCTATGGTATTACCGTATTACCATATTAGAGCGCCATCTTCAATAAACTCTTCCAATCAAAAAAATTATAAAAAACTCTAATATTCCTTATTTATAATCTTCAAAATCAACTTCTTTCATTACGTCTATGGTATTACTCTATTAGAGCTTTGGCTTTTAATGTGTTTGATCATATTTCCTTCTGGTTTTTGTATTGCCTTTCGGTGGCAGAATATAAGCAACTCTTCATCAGTCAACTGCTTTGTAATGCAGAAATTGGGTTCATGTTGTGACTATTACTTCAACTAATAGTCTAATAGTCTTAATAAATGCCTATTTGACATCCTCTTCATCGTATCCATTGCGTTCAAGTTTGGATGACCAAGCCTACCACACTGCTAAATGAACTATTACCATATGGTCCATATCTAACATGATGATTAACGTCTAATGTAGTTTTATATTAATTTTCTAATTAATCTATATAATAAAACACAAAGAAAGCTATCAAGTGGCTCTCCTTCAATCCCCCAAAAATCAAAGGCTCAGATCTAACCTCACAAAACATATTTCCCCCCCCCCCCCCAAAAGTTTCCTCCCAAAACTCAAATTCAAATCCCCCACCCAAAACAACTCCTATATTTATTATTATTTTTTTCCCTCTCTCTCCCCCTCCCTCTTCTATTCAAAAAATTAAGAAAATAAAAATTTAAAAAATTTTTAAAGAATAAAAAATTAAAAAACTAAGAAAATTTAAAAATTAAAAACTTTAAAAATAATTCAAAAAAAAAAACATATAATATGTTATTTGCTCTGTGTTTGCTACTTCAATTAATTTGTTGGACCTCCAAAACTATTTTATATGATCAAATAAGGTGCACCGTTCCGAAGACGTGCCGTAGGTACGTGTCAACGGGCAAACCTAGTTTTCTAATATAAGGCATGGAGATTAAATTTAAAGATTTTAACTTTTACCTATAATCATCATATTCAATTGTGCCTAGTACCCGTAACCCCACTAAGTTTGTGTTCTTTTCATCCAACATGTATATTGAGATGAAAATACAGTTATTGACTTATTTCTATATCCCCTCGCTTACTATATTTGTTTGCTTGTTTTGGGAGGAAGTTCTCTGGTTTGTTCCAATCCTCATTTATTATTGTTTTCCCTTTTCTGTTCCACTTTCTAATCTTCCTATCCTTCCCCCAAAAATGACCTTCCTTCCCCAAAATTTGACTTCCTTATCTATGCATTGGCTTTCTTCAATTAATTTATACCATATCTATGCATTGGCTATCCATGATCTTTTAGCTTAACCCTATGTCTATTGCACCATGATCCTGTCACTCTTCGATTGCTCATTTATCAGTATCAGTTATATATGTGCAGTTCGTCGAACAATTTTATCTAATATATCCTCAATTGAAGCCACTTATAGCTTTTTTGAGAATGCACTAAAATCTATAATTCTAGAATGCTCAAACAGCTATTGAAACTTTAAATTCATACTATGAACGATTTACCTCATAGGTCATTCATTTTTATTTCCTGTCTTCTGTCTGTTTCAAGTGTATAATTCATTGTTAAACTCTGCAGGGCAATTTAATCCTTTCCGATATTGGACTACCTGAGAAACGGGTCTACCATGCTGCGCTGAATGGTAATAGTCTACCTCGTGTAATACATCAGAAAGATGATTGAAAAAAAAAAAAAATTTGTCCTCTCACTCACAAGATCTGTATAATCAGTTATAGTTCCTTGTTCTCTGTGCTTTCTTTCTGTAGAAAAGACTGCAGTCTTGATTGAGTTGTGTGAAGACCTGTTGTAAAATCATGTCATTTGTAGATTATGTATAAATGATGGCACTCAAATCTGGTTTCTCTTTTTTCCTCCCAAGTATACATGAGGCATTATGAGAGTTCGACGGTTCTGGGAAGAAATAACTAAATATCTGTTACTAGCATTTTCAAATATGAATGTCATCATATTTTTTTTTCTTTTTTTATTATTATGATAATGATATAGCCATGATATAGCCTTGTAAGAAGCATGCTTCTCCAAAACTAAACCATTTATTTGCTCTTTCTGCAGGTTTGTTTTCTCAAAGCTAATTCGGGTTTGCAACCTGTAAATTCTTCGTAGATGATCTTTTAGTTTATAGTATGAAACAATAGGAAAGTTTGCAATTTGTTGCAATGATCATCTCTCTTTCTCTCTCTTTTCCTTGCTATTAGGGTCTAACTTATGCTCAAGGAAATCTTGGAGAGCAGATTCACAGTTAATTCCGGAATATCAGGCATTCATTGAAGAAGGAACTTGTGTTAATATTGGTTATTCTTTTATTTATTTTTCAGGAAAATCTCACTGAAATATTTACTAGCACATGTAACAGTAAAGAAGGCTTATTTATGTTTTTAGTACAAACCACAGCTAACTGTGAATACTATCACAAATTCCTTAGGATCTGTGCATATTAAACAGATTATCTCATTCTGATACAGTTTCCTTATTTATGTTTGCTTTCTTGGTTTTGCTGCAAGATACCAGAGATATGACCCCCGGTATTTGTTATATCAATTCAAGTAATTGCTATTATGGTATTATTGCTAATCATGTTGAAGAATGTTCATATTGCTGGACTGCGCCTATAAGTACATTTTGACATGTCGGTTCAACTGATATTAATTATGAGGTGGATACCCTGTCACTGTGGAAGTTCTTACATTTTCGGATTTGCTTCCGACTTCTGGTTGTTGATCGACTGATGTTGTGGTTTATGTTGAATTGAATTCTCTGGTTGGTTAGACAGTTCTTATTGTGCATCTCAGCAGTATAAAGTTTAAAGCTGTTAGAACATTTCTCCTTGAGGAACATCACCTTTTTGTAGAATATATATATATATATATATATATATATATATATACACACACACACGCACACACACACTGTTAGGGTGTCTTTGTTGAACTGGTTCACATAAGGCATTACAGTGTCTTTGCTCCATTAAATATGCCTGGTTGCTGGTTGTTTTGGTGGGGTCTAGTTACTGTAATTAGAAGGTGGGCTAAACTTCAGGAAGAATATGGAAACAGGCAACAAACAGAAAAACAGAGGAAACAAGTGAAGCACGGAAACAAAAGCAGAAGGGCACCAGCAAAAACGACCAAGGAAGATAAGGACATACAAAGGAAACTAAGGAGGCCATAGCTGAAGTTCCACTGCAGGCAGATGTAGAAAAACTGTAGTCCATAAAACAAGACACCCCCAAAAAGCTTAAACAACCAATACCAATTGCCAGAATTACAAACTAACATTCTGAGCGACAGGAAAGAAAGTGAGTAAATAATACGACCAGTGTCTTGTTAGCTGTTGATTCTACTGGAGCTCTTAGAAACTTTACTATAAAGGGGGTAGTCGAAAATCTTAATAGTAATTGCGCTGCTTGTTGTTCTGTAGGTTTTTTGTTAATATAAGTCAACAAATATTACATTCTCTACTTCTAACCATTCTGTATACTTTGTTACTTGTAGCCACCTCTAGATTTTGCTACTAAAGGCAGTAAAATCAAGAACATCATTCTGTAGGGCATGACATTAGCAAGTTTCTGCTCATAAGCTAATTATTAACCAGCCTAACAAAAGAATTCTGCAAGCTGAGGAGGCCATATGCACTCAGAACAGAATATCCCATTCCATACCTTATGGTAAGCAAAAAGTTAACAAAAAGTTCCACAAACTTTTTTCTTCACATCAGCATATACCTAGGAACAAATAAAGTTTTGATTAATGCAAGCAGTGACCAAAATTTAGAAATTTTCTATTCCTTATGGAAAATTACAGCATCCAGCATTTGAAACTGGACAATTATGAGAACCACAAGTGAATCCAACAGTAAATTCCCTTTTGTTGTCGTCATCGTGAATGGAATTTATATCAATTTTTGCAAGAGAAGCAAGCACCACCGTTTCTCTGATCAAAATCTCATTCCCACGAAACTAAACAATAATTGCCCCTAACTAATAAAACCTGACTGGCAGTAGTACCTCATGTAACAAATCGTATACACTGCGGCAAAATGAATTGGTGGATTTTGCTCGATAATATTACCTACTCTGAGAATTTCTAAAACTGGTAATTTCATGTGCTTTATAGTGTATGTGGGTGCGGCTCAGGTGGGAATACATTGTTGGAAATGGATGTTTTATACACCATTTTACGAACCGATTTTTGAGCAATTTTTTGAGTAAGATCCTTAATGAATTATTGAGAGATCTTGATTGATTTGTGTTCTCCTTCGTGAGTAGATCAAAATCATATATTGGTTTGCTAAAATCGGTTAAGGGGTGAATGAGAAATTGTCTCTCAAAGTGAGACGTTTTCATTCTTGAAATGGGTTAAGGGAACATAGTCCCATATCGGAAAAATCAAAGAAAATAGAAGAGGATATATAGTAATCTCCTTCTAAGCATTGTAAGATGGCTAGAAGAGAGGCTCTCTCTCGCGCGCGCAAAGGGGTGCAAATCACGGACCGGATTAAAGTTCAACGAGCAGAACTTTAAAAGGTGGCAACAGAAGATGATGTTCTATCTGACCACACTGAATCTTGCAAGATTCTTGAACGAAGATGCTCCAAATCTTAAGAAAGATGAGCAAGATAACCAAGTCATTGCCGCTGTGGATGCTTGGAAAAATGCTGATTACTTGTGTAGAAATTACATAATGAACGGATTAGCCGATTCTTTGTATAATGTATACATTGACAAAAGAACAACTAAAGAACTTTGGGACACACTAGACCATAAGTATAAAACTGAGGATGCCGGTGCCAAGAAATTCATTGTGGGTTGCTTCCTAGACTATAAAATAAGCGAAAAGAAATGGGCATTGAAATGAACGGATTAGCCGATTCTTTGTATAATGTAT
Organism: Hemerocallis citrina; assembly: GCA_017893485.1. Classification (NCBI taxonomy): domain Eukaryota; kingdom Viridiplantae; phylum Streptophyta; class Magnoliopsida; order Asparagales; family Asphodelaceae; genus Hemerocallis; species Hemerocallis citrina. The sequence goes on from CM030367.1 coordinate 139,914,731, forward strand.
ACATTGACAAAAGAACAGCTAAAGAACTTTGGGACACACTAGACCATAAGTATAAAACTGAGAATGCCGGTGCCAAGAAATTCATTGTGGGTTGCTTCCTAGACTATAAAATAAGCGAAAAGAAATGGGCATTGAAGATCTCATTGTCAGGCTTCGCATTGAAGAAGACAATAGAGGATCTGAGAAGGTTGGAACTTTGGGACACACTAGACCATAAGTATAAAACTGAGGATGCCGGTGCCAAGAAATTCATTGTGGACTGCTTCCTAGACTATAAAATAAGCGAAAAGAAATGGGCATTGAAGATCTCATTGTCAGGCTTCGCATTGAAGAAGACAATAGAGGATCTGAGAAGGTTGGACTCGTCAGTCATGCAGCTTAAGAAAGATGAGCCGGTGCCAAGAAATTCATTGTGGACTGCTTCCTAGACTATAAAATAAGCGAAAAGAAATGGGCATTGAAGATCTCATTGTCAGGCTTCGCATTGAAGAAGACAATAGAGGATCTGAGAAGGTTGGACTCGTCAGTCATGCAGCTTAAGAAAGATGAGCAAGATAACCAAGTCATTGCCGCTGTGGATGCTTGGAAAAATGCTGATTACTTGTGTAGAAATTACATAATGAACGGATTAGCCGATTCTTTGTATAATGTATACATTGACAAAAGAACAGCTAAAGAACTTTGGGACACACTAGACCATAAGTATAAAACTGAGGATGTCGGTGCCAAGGAATTCATTGTGGGCTGCTTCCTAGACTATAAAATAAGCGAAAAGAAATGGGCATTGAAGATCTCATTGTCAGGCTTCGCATTGAAGAAGACAATAGAGGATCTGAGAAGGTTGGACTCGTCAGTCATGCAGCTAAGGCAAATATAATGGAACATAAACAACGTTCTAACAAGCACAACAAAGGTCCCAAGTTGGGGCCCAAGGGAGGGATCTCCAAGAAGCCGAAGTTTCAAGGCAAGTGCTTCAATTGTGACAAAATGGGTCACAAGTCCACTGAATGCAGACTTCCCAAGAGGAACAGGAACAGAGAAGCAAACTTGATTCAAGGAATTGCTCAAGATGTTTCCGATATCAACCTCTCAGCTGTGATATCAGAGGTGAATATGTTAAGTTCAAACCCGAAGGAATGGTGGATTGACACTGGAGCTACTCGACATATGTGCTCCAATAGAAGTATGTTCTCCACTTTCGAACCATTAGAGAATGGGGAGAAAATGTTCATGGGGAACTCGGCTACTTCAGAAATAAAGGGCCAGACAAGGTGATCTTGAAGATGACTTCTGGAAAGAAACTGACTCTGAACAATGTTGCATATGTTCCAGAAATTCGTAAGAACCTGGTATCTGGTTCGTTGCTTAATAACCACGGTTTTCGTTTAGTGTTCGAGTCGAACAAATTTGTTTTGTCAAAAAGTGGAATGTATGTTGGTAGAGGATATATGAGTGGTGGAATGTTCAAACTCAATGTAATGACCATGGTCAAGAATATGAATAAAGCTAGCTCTTCTACTTATTTGCTTGAGTCTTCCAATTTATGGTATGGTAGACTAGGACATGTTAATTATGATACTTTGCGAAGACTAGTTAACTTGAATCACATACCAACATTCCAAATTGATTCCAAACACAAATGTGAAACTTGTGTTGAGCCAAAACTAACAAGATCATCGTTTAAAAGTGTTGAAAGAAACACCGAACCACTTGATCTAATTCACACTGATATTTGTGATTTGAAAATGATACAAACAAGAGGTGGTAATAAATATTTTATTACCTTCATTGATGATAGCACAAAATATTGCTATGTATACTTGCTTAAAAGCAAGGATGAAGCTATAGAGAAATTTGTTCTCTATAAAAATGAAGTTGAAAACCAACTCAATAAGAAAATTAAGGCGCTAAGAAGCGACCGAGGTGGAGAGTATGAATCGCCATTTGCTGACACATGTGCTAAGCATGGGATTATACATGAAACGACAACGCCTTATTCTCCTCAGTCCAATGGTGTTGCTGAGAGAAAGAATTGTACATTGAAAGAAATGATGAATGCCACCAAACTTGTGGGGAGAAGCTATTCTTTCAGCTAACTACCTTTTGAATAAGGTGCCAAAAAGAAAGAAGAAAAAACTCCATATGAATTATGGAAAGGAAGAAAGCCATCCTATAATTACTTGCGAATGTAGGGATGTCTTGCCAAGGTGGCAGTACCTCCACCTAAGAAAATGAAAATAGGACCAAAAACAGTTGATTGTATTTTCATTGGCTATGCACTTAACAGTAGTGCCTATCGGTTCTTGGTGTACAAATCTGATATCACTGAGATATCAAAGAACACGATAATAGAATCTAGAAATGCATCGTTCTTTGAAGATGTATTTCCATGTAAGTCAAAGGAGGAACCAAGTTCCTCCAAACGAACACATGAGACTATCAGTGAAGATAGTGAAGACCAAGATGAAGAAGTTGAGGAGGAATCTCGACGCAGTAAAAGAACAAGAATGGAAAAATCTTTTGGTCCGGATTTCTTGACTTTTATGCTTGAAGGAGAACCCCAACCTTCAAGGAAGCGGTGAACTCTAGTGATGGTCCTCAATGGAAAGAAGCCATCAAGAGTGAAATTGATTCTATCTTGCAAAATCATACTTGGGAACTAGTGGATCTTCCACCGGGTAGTAAACCTTTAGGTTCCAAGTGGATATTCAAGAGAAAAATGAAACCTAATGGATCAATTGATAAATATAAGGCAAGACTTGTAATTAAAGGATATAAACAAAAGGAAGGTCTTGATTACTTTGATACATATTCTCCTGTGACGAGAATAAATTCCATTAGGATGGTACTTGCAGTAGCAGCTCTACGCAATCTTGAAGTACATCAAATGGATGTAAAAACAGCTTTTCTTAATGGAGATTTAGATGAAGAAATCTACATGGAACAGCCTGAGGGTTTTTCAGCTCTAGGACATGAAAAGAAAGTGTATAAACTGGTGAAGTCATTATATGGCTTGAAACAAGCTCCAAAACAGTGGCATGAAAAATTTGACAATGTCATGATGACAAATGGCTTCAAGATCAATGAATGTGACAAGTGTGTATATGTCAAAGACACGGAAGATGGATATGTCATTATATGTTTGTATGTAGATGACATGCTTATTATTGGAAGCAATAATCAGATAATTAAATCTGTTAAAAACATGTTAAACTCGAGGTTTGACATGAAAGACATGGGACTAGCTGATGTTATATTGGGAATTAAATTCACAAGAACATCAGACGAGCTTATTTTAAGCCAGTCACATTATGTTGACAACATTCTTGGAAAATTTGATAAAGATAATTCTGGAATTGCCAGAACTCCAATAGATCTAACTTTACATTTATCCAAGAATAAAGGGGAGAGTATTTCTCAAGTAGAATACTCTAGAATCATAGGCAGTCTAATGTACTTAATGAGTTGTACAAGACCAGACATAGCCTATGCAGTAAGTAAACTAAGTAGATACACGAGTAATCCTGGAAGCGAGCATTGGCAAGCAATTATAAGAATACTGAAGTACTTGTGTTTTACTCGTAACTACGGGCTGCACTATACGAGATACCCAGCTGTACTTGAAGGATACAGTGATGCGAACTGGATATCGAGTGATAATTCAAAATCCACTAGTGGCTATGTATTTACACTAGGTGGTGCAGCAGTTTCTTGGAAATCCTCGAAACAAACAGTGATCGCTAAATCCACGATGGAATCAGAATTTATCGCATTGGACAAATGTGGGGAAGATGCTGAATGGTTACGCCACTTCCTTGAGGATATTCCAAGGTGGACGAAGCCTGTGCCTCCAATCTGCATACATTCAGATAGTCAATCTTCAATTTATAGAGCACAGAGCAATATGTATAATGGTAAATCTAGACATATTCGTCGAAGACATAATACCATTAGACAACTACTCTCTACTAGGGTTATCTCTGTGGACTATGTAAAGTCAAAAGATAACATTGCGGATCCACTAAACAAAGAGTTAAACAGAGAGTTAGTTGATAAATCATCGAGGGGAATGGGATTAAAGCCCATGAAAGAATAAGTCGATACAATGGAAACCCAACCTAGCTGACTGGAGATCCTAAGATCTAGGTTCAAAGGGACAACAAAATTGTAAAGACCAAGTTGGATTACTGTGGGGATTTTCCCATGTCCATTTCCATGATGAAACAGTGATGCCCGCAAGGTAACAGGTTAAGCTAGGCTTTTAATGATTCTTATGCGTCGGATATCCTAGCAGAGTAATGCGGGTTACTCTTAGGTAAGAAATCACCTATGTAAGAGGGAAGAAGGGCCGCTTCCAAAGGGATAATATAGGGCAATATTTCTGTTAAACTCTTGCAGAACCAGACGTATGTTCATGGCCAAAACGAACATAACAGTGAGAACTGAAAAAGCGTTAGAAAGATTTCTGTGTGAGATATGTCATCGTTCACACAAATGACAGAACAGTTCAAAGACATCACGTTTACTGTTTAGTTAGTAAAGTAAACATATTTTCATAAGGGAAGGTTCAAAGGGTAACACCTACCTATCCTATGCAGGAATCAATCGTTGAATTCTATCACCAAGTCTGTCGTGTCAGTCTGTCCTGTCTGTGGTCGTCAATTTTCATTCATGTGGGGATTCTTGGAAATGGATGTTTTATACACCATTTTACGAACCGATTTTTGAGCAATTTTTTGAGTAAGATCCTCAATGAATTATTGAGAGATGTTGATTGATTTGTGTTCTCCTTCGTGAGTAGATCAAAATCATATATTGGTTTGCTAAAATCGGTTAAGGGGTGAATGAGAAATTGTCTCTCAAAGTGAGACGTTTTCATTCTTGAAATGGGTTAAGGGAACATAGTCCCATATCGGAAAAATCAAAGGAAATAGAAGAGGATATATAGTAATCTCCTTCTAAGCATTGTAAGATGGCTAGAAGAGAGGCTCTCTTTCGTGCGCGCAGGGGGGGTGCAAATCACGGACCGGACATGCGACTTGTGTGCGCCCGCACGACCTGCGGACACGAATGCCGGACCGACTTGACCCCACCCCGTGCAGAGCCACTTTTTGCTACAGTTTTCTTTTGTAACGGCTGAAATGAATGCAGAAACGGTTCTGTCTGCCGTTTCAGTGCTGTATTTAACGTTTTGTCTGCCGTTACACTGAAGGCAGTAAATGATGTCTGCTGTTACAGTATCAGCATTCAACTCGTTGTCTGCCGTTACAGTGTTGGCATTCAATTCGTTGTCTGCCGTTACACTGAAGGCAGTAAATGATGTCTGCCGTTACAGTGTCAGCATTCAACTCGTTGTCTGCCGTTACAGTGTTGGCATTCAATTCGTTGTCTGCCATTACGGTTTTAACCCAGCCCCTATAAATAGAGGCCTCCCATCTACTTTCTTTCCTGCACACAAACAGATCTTCTTCTCTCCTCTAAGTTTGTTCCTGTACTGTTTCTTCGGTTCTGGTTTTATTGGTAAGTCGGTGATAGGGTTCAAGCGCTCATACTCAGTTCGGGAGTGGTACGTGGTGCCTACGTGATCGCTCCAAGTCGTTGCATCCTGGGAGACAGACGCCTTCGTTCATTCCAGCAACCGGAAGAGGCGAAATCTATTTTAAGGACACTGTGTGATACACAGGCCTCGACTTCTCAAGTTGTAATCTTCATTTGTTCTTGTAAGTTTTTTATTTAATTTTTTCCTTTTCTTTTCTTTCGGTTTTTCCTTCTCTTCTGTTCCCTTCTATGTTTTCTGTGCCTCTCTATCTTTTGATTGTAAAACAAATTTTGTAAATAATTTTTGTAACATACATTAATGAGGAATCTATGGATCATCTCAAAGCTCATGAAAGTGCTTACTGCAGCAGCTTGGAGGCACACCCACTGTTAAAGCTTGAGATACCTTCTTTTGGAACACTTGTTTTGTAGCCTTGAACGCACCCCCTAAAATAGTTAATGTGTTAGAATGAAATCAAAAAATCAAAAAATCAAAAAAAAAATCTCGTAGGTTGTTGCACATGCATCGGTTATTTCAGGTTGAAACGACTATGTAAAATCTAGCTGGCTTTTCAGTCGATATGGCTAGCGAAAAGGTTTGGTAGATGATGTTGAACCTCTTTGTGAACGAGTGGATGGGCAAATTACCCTTCTGATTCAAGTCTCATAGGTAGAGATGAGATGTGATGGATGCTTTCAGAGCCGATAGCCGAATGTGGCCCTTGATCCTAGCCCTCTCCTTTGGTACTTTTCAAACCGAGTACAGTGGAAACAAAAGAAAGAGCGGAGTTAGCTAACCCCTTTCCAACTGAAAGATCTTTCTTCACTAACCATTCGAGAAGGAGAATCATGGAATATAACACCCAATGGGAGTGGAACACCTATAATGGCTTGCCTATCACTCAGAGGTGTCAGAGCCTTAAAAACCTTACTTCTCTTTAGCTAACCACTGTATAAAAGTAGCTAACTCCGCTTTTACCACTCAAGGCATCAATTGGTGTCAGCCTCTTTGATGAGGATATCAATTCTGTTTAGTTTATTTTGAAATTTATCCCTATGTGGTAGTTTTACAATTTACACCCTTTTCTTTTATGCTTTAGAATATTTTTGAGATTTTAGAATATTTTGAGATTTGTATCAAGATTTGTTTTGAGCCTATATATATAGACCTTGAGATTAATGAGAAGTTTTGTTATTCTTGATTAACAAAATTATTGTGTTGAGTTACTGCTCTTTATCACTTTTTTTTTGTGTGATACAATTGAGAGAATTATTAGGGTTTGTGATAAATCCTAATAAAATTTTAAGGTTTGTGATAAACTCTAAAACTACCCCCAAAATCCCCAAATCCACTTCAATTCCCAAACCCTAATCCCCAAATTAAAATCCTAAACCCTAATCCCCAAATAAAATTAAACCCAAGCTCTAATCCTCTTCTCCTCTTCTTCTTCCTCCAAGCCCCGACCGAAACCTTAGCCTCCATCTCCAACCTCACCACCGCCATCGCCTCGACTCCGAACACCCCACCGCCTGCACCGCACCACCTCCGGAAAACCACAAACCCCTTCCTCACCCGACTCCATCTCCCTCCTCGACCGCTGCTCCTCCCCCGAGCTGCAACTCCCGAACCCATCCCGAAGCCCTCCACCCATCGACTTAGCCGCCGCCTTCTCCCACTAACCGACGCCCTCAATCCCAACCTCCACTCCTCCTTCCTTCCTTGTCGACCACCCTGCGACCCTCCGTCGCCAGTCACCATCGCCACACACTGAAGCCACCAATGCCCACTGCCACGTCAGCCATCACCGGAGTCCCCCTCGCCGTCATCAGAAAACCCCACCATTGCTGCCAATCTGAGATCTAACACTAGTTTCTTCGAGCCCCGGCATACTCTTTCCACTTTTTAAATATTGTGTTACTGCTTTATCATCTTTATTATATTATTTGATTTATCTGTCGTCCACAAATATTGAGAGTGAGCGTTTCTACTTGATAAATAGGGTCCAAATCAATATTGCATTTTTTTGCTTGCTAAGAACACTTAGAGATATAATTATTGATTCAAACTCAAACTGAAACTCAAAACACGAAGAGCAAAATTTGTAATGAGCCAAAAATAGAAAAAAAGAGTACAAAATGATCAAAAGGGGATAAAAGAACCCAATGAAAGCGAAATTTATTATAGAAAGAAGCCAGATACAATGATCAAGAAAAGAAAATAAAAATGCAATAAAAAATTCAAAATAAGAAAAATAGGGGTTACATGCATAGAATCCGACAAGTATGCATTAGAGAGTCATCATATTGCATTTGTGTTTTCTTGACTTGGTTTTATGCATGATGTTTTTCTGTTTTCCTACACTTGACACTTAGTCTAGTTTCTCTTGATGTTTTCATGTTTTATTTACTGTCATTTCATATTCCATCTGTTACTACTATTGTTATGTGTTGTTTATAACTTTATCCTTTATGTTTTATTTACATTGTATTTCTTTTGATGTCACTCACACTGTTACGACTGACCCCTGTAGTTTTGGGTGTTAGGGTTATTTCTAGCCTCATGTTTTACAGGTAGGTACCTATAGCATTGGGATTTGGATGCATGTGGTAGAATGATATTGTGGCTTATGTAAATTGTAAAGGAATGTGTTGTAAAAGAAATAAATTATAATTCAAGATATTTAATTTTTCGCTGTGCTTTATAAAGAATTGATGTAATAAAAGTCGAAAAATTTATCTGTGTTTTGGCTATTTTTACTATTACAATGAGGTTGAAGCTGGGAATTGTACTACGTATTTCTGAGATATTATATTGGAAATTCGGGGCGCTACAGATATAAGTATTGATTGTTAGAACTGAATTGTTAATTGGGCATGTTAACTTAATTCAATTCTTGAAAATCCATCGTACCGATTAACTATTTGAATTTCTAATTTGATCCGCATTACATGTTGGTAAAATTAATCCTTTAAAATTTTTAGAAATTCTCTATTTAGGGTTATGTTTTATATCACTCTTTTTAGTGCATGTTTAGTTATTGAAAACAAGTGACGCAACCATTACCACCATTTGTTCACTGTATGTGTCCCGTTGTAAAATCATATTGCATCACACAATTTATCAGATATACAAACAGGCAACAAATATGCTCTGCATCAGATAGTGGAGCAACCACAGAGCACAACACATCTTTATCATACACTTGAACATCCTAATAGGAAGGTAATCTCCTACCTGCACATTTTCCTTGATAGAAACGTCGGTGAGGAGGCATTTGAATATGTTAGCATTTCAAATGCACCCTATTTTTCCCTCTCAGAGTATGTGCAAGGAAAAACATATCTACTTAGGTTACATGCAGAAGTTGTATTTATTTAGCTAGTAAGAAGGGCGAGCAAAAAAGGGATCACACTAGAATCACCTCATGTGGGTAAGACAGTCATGCCAGAGTTTGTGAGACTCACAGGCAAGGCTGGCCCCAAGGTAAATTCCAGCGAGGCGGCTGCCTCGGACTCCCGATTTTTTCCACATTTTTAGAGGCCCCTAAATTTTGATCCCATATATCTATTTTTATTTATTTATTTATTATAAAAGTAAGAATAAATTTGTCCATATGAGATCTGAGCCATCCATCTTGTTTCATTTAGATCTACAGATCTAATCTAGATCGTTCTTAATCTATATAATGATTAGATCTTAACAGTTGATTAACCGTTCCGTTAAAACCGATCCAAACCCATTTTAAAAGGCCAGATATAAATAGGGCCCATTCTAACCTTTATGTCTTCTCCCGCTTCCCCTTTTACGACGACTAGGTTTCTCCAATCCCCTTAAAATCCGCGCTATGACCGATAAAACCTGTTGAAATGTAGTAAGTAGTAATATGTATATTCTGTTTCCTAATCTATAGAAAATAGATTCCCGAAATCTCTCACCCCTCAATCTTCTCTCAATCTCCTTTCTTTTCCTCCAAGATTGTACTACTTTTATATATAGATGTATACTGTAAAGAATAAAGAACAAGAAGAATAATAATATTTTTTTCCAAATCTGTTTTCAACATTTCAACATGGTATCAGAGCCTAACCAGATCTAGGCTAACTGAAGAAAAAGAAGAGGAGGTGATCAGATCTGACACCTCCATCTTGATTTGATCCCGTCCAAAGATCCCGTTGCTGATCCCGTTACTAATCTTCGTCACCGATCCCGTCACCGATCCCCAACGTCTTCACTTCGACGTTCGACCCCGACCAGATCCCTTCACCGATCCCCACCGTCCTCGTCGACCCCAACCCCGACCAGATCCGACCAAATTCCCTTTACTGTTCATCTTCTCCGTTCTCCTTCCTAGGCCTCCGGCGACCCCCGACGCTCACCCTGACCTTCGAGCACCGTCCCTCGTTGCCGCCTTCCTGTTGACACCGCCAGCACACCCCGAACCCCTTGTCCTCCTCCTCTGATCGATCGACAGACCACCAAGAAACCCAACAACCGCTGCTGCTGTTGCTGTTCCTCACCTCGATGCCGCTCGACCTCGCCGTCGATGCCGCCTCCACTGGTCGCCGCCGCCGCCGCCCCCTCGACCGTCGTTGCTGCCAGTGCTGCTCCCTCTCTTGCATTCTAGCTGCTGTCTCTCTCTATGTTGCTGCCACTATCGTTGTTCTTTCTCTATTGTTGTTGTTGTGACCTCTTGATCTAATTTAGTTAGAACTGATTTGCTGATTGTACTCCATTGGTGTTTGCTGCTCACTACTTAGCGGACAACTTGTTCTCCTTGTTGTGTTACTATGGGACAATATTTGTATGAATCAAGGAAGTGTATCCATTGTGGCAAGATCGGCCACACGAAAGCTCGTTGTTATAAGATTATCGACTATCTGGAGAACTGGGATCACAGTAGGGATATTTGGAAGAAGACTTGCAATCAACCTAGTGTCGCAATTGGAGTTGCTGATCGTGCTGCTGCAGGTAAGGATGGTAGGGTTTTTTCCGCCTCTGTTATGAATAATGCATGGATAATTGATTCGGGTGCTACCGACCATATGACTTTTGATTCTAGACAAGTCCAAAATTTTCAACCATCCACCAAATCAACTGTGTCCACTGCCAATGGTGATCCTGCCACTGTTACTAGCGAGGGTTCCATACCTCTCACAAACAACCTAACCTTAGATACTGTCCTAGTTGTGTCATCCTTGAATTTTAACCTATTATTTGTTGCTCAAATAACTACTGCCTTACATTGTATTGTAGTCTTTTGGCCTTCACATTGTATGTTTAAGGATATTCGAACTCGCAAGACGATTGGTTATGGAGTTAGACATGGAAAACTCTATTATCTGAATTTAGAATTTGAATGTTCAAGCAAGTTAACTCAAGCTCTAAGTGTGGAAGGATCCGAAGATAAGAAGAAGAAATTAGATATTTGGCTATGGCATCGACGTCTAGGGCATGCTTCGTTTGGGTATTTGAAGAAATTATTTCCAAGTTTATTTTTGAAGTTGGATATTTCTACCTTTCGGTGTGATGTGTGTGAACTTGCAAAAGGTCACCGTGTCTCTTTTTCTCCAAGTCCAAGTAGAAGCTCCCTTCCATTTATGATTATTCATTCTAATATTTGGGGTCCATCCAAAACCACTACATTTGGAGGAGCCAAATGGTTTGTGACATTTATTGATGATTGTACCCGTATGACCTAGATTTGTTTGATGAAATCGAAAAGTGAAGTTAGTGGCTTGTTTCAGAAATTTCACAAGCATGTTATGATTCAGTATAAATCACAGATTCAAGTTCTTATGAGTGATAATGGCGGAGAGTATTTGAGTTCGAATCTGCAATAATATTTGGAGGAACACGAAATTGTTCACCAGACTACATACTCATATACACCTCAACACAATGGGGTTGTAGAAAGGAAAAATAGACACTTGCTCGAGGTGGTCCGTACTTCTCTCATCCATAGAAATATACCACTCATCTATTAGGGGAAGTCATTACTTCTGCTGCATACCTAATCAACCAAGTTCTCTCTAGTATCCTAAACTTCCTTACACCATTTCAAGCATTAACTGTTGTTGTGAATGCACCAAAAGTCATCAACTTGCCACCTCGTGTGTTTGGGTGTGTTGCATTTGTTCATCTTCATCAACATGACCGCAATAAGTTAACTCCTTGAGCAGTCCGTTGTGTTTTCGTGGGATATGCACAGGATAAGAAAGGGTATTGGTGCTATCACCCACCAACTCAAAGGATGTTTGTGATTATGGATGTTGTGTTTCATGAAGATGAGATGTATTTTTCTATGACTGAACTTCAGGGGGAGTACCAAAGTGAAGTTCAGACTCTTGGGTATGATGAAGGGGTTAGTGAAGTTCAGACTCTTGGGTATGATGAAGTAATTACAAGCCAAAACGAATAACTGGATACAAATAATGGCGAACACTTGAATGAAGACCTAGTAAGGGAGAAAGACCCTCACGAAGAAGTGCAACCAAGGGAAGAAGCCGCTCTTAACGAAGACCCGCTTAAAGAATTGGAACCAGTACCAAATCTCACTGAGAGTGAACCTTAGAATCCCAAAACCAATCGTCATCGTTGTCTGAAGCTCCTAGAAGAGAACTCCCACACTATACTAATAGATTTATTCCAAAACCCACTTATGAACCTGATCCCACTAGTAACGTCAAATATCCCATGAGTAATTACGTATCTACTCACCGCTTGTCAGAATCAAATAAGTCATTTGTAAATCAATTATCTACTGTATCTATTCCTAACAGTGTGCAGGAAGTCCTTACTGATCCAAGGTGGAATGCAGCTATGGATGAGAAGATGAAGTCCTTGAAAAAGAATGAGACTTGGGAGATAGTCGAGCTGCCAGCAGGGAAGAAGCCAGTAGGATGTAGATGGGTTTATACGGTGAACTATAACTTTAATGGTTCAATAGAGCGATACAAAGCAAGGCTGGTTGCCAACGGATACACTCAAGCGTATGGAATTGATTATGAAGACACATTCGCACATGTGGCAAAATTCAATACTGTTCGAGTCCTACTATCACTTGCTGCAAATCTTGACTCGCCGTTAGAGCAATTTGATGTGAGGAATGCATTTTTGCATGGAGAATTGACATAGGAGGTTTATATGGATCTTCCACCAGGATCGAACAGACCAGTCCAACATAGTAATAAAGTGTGTCGATTAAGGAAGGCGTTATATGGTCTCAAACAGTCGCCAAGAGCTTGGTTTAGGAGGTTTACAAAATCAATGAGGACATTCGGATATTGTCAAAGTAATTTAGATCATATCTTATTCCTAAAAAGGAATGAAGATAAGATTACTGCTCTTATTATATATGTGGATGATATGATAATAACTGGAAATGATTCTGAGGAGAGAATGGCATTGAAGAGCTACTTGTCACAAGAGTTCGAAATGAAGGATCTTGGCCATTTGAGATATTTTCTTAGTATTGAAGTTTCTCGCTCGAGAAATAGTATATTTTTGTCTCAAAGAAAGTATGCTTTCGATTTATTGAAGGAAACTGGAATGTCTGCTTGTCAGTCGATTGGTACACCATTAGAAGAAGGAATGAAACTTTGCAACGAACATGATCATGTGCCTTATGATAAGGAAAGATATCAGATATTGGTTGGACGACTGATGTATCTTGCGCATACACAGCTAGATTTATCATATGCTTTAAGTGTGGTAAGTCAGTTTATGCATGCACCTCAAGAACATCACATGGATACAGTGATGAGAATTCTGAGATATATTAAATCTGCTCCAGGAAAAGGGGTCCTATTTGCGAAACATGGTCACTTGAAGGTTGAGACATCTACTGATGTTGATTGGGCAGAATCTATAATTGATAGGCGCTCCACTTCAGGATACTTCACCTTTGTTGGAGGAAATATAGTTACATGGAGAAGCAAGAAGCAGAATGTTTTTGCACGCTCTAGTGCAGAGGCTGAGTATCGCGGAGTAGCTCTATATATAGCGGAAGCTTTATGGCTGAAACTCTTGTTGCATGACTTAGGTTGTGGTCCGAATGAACCGATGAAGGTGTATTGCGATAGTCAAGCATCATGTGATATTGCCACCAATCCAGTTCAACATGATATGACGAAACATGTAGAGGTGGATAGATTCTTCATCAAGGAGAAATTGGATGAGAAAGTCATTGAGATATTTAAAATGAAGTCAGAAGATCAACTCGCAGATATCCTGACCAAGGCAGTTTCGAGTCGGCTCTTCTGAAAATTTGTTGACAAGTTTGGCATGTTCAATATCTATGCACCAACTTAAGGGGGAGTGTTGAAATGTAGTAAGTAGTAATATGTATATTCTGTTTCCTAATCTATAGGAAACAGATTTCCCAAATCTCTCACCCCTCAATCTTCTCTCAGTCTCGTTTCATGTCCTCCAAGATTGTACTACTTATATATAGATGTATACTGTAAAGAATAAAGAACAAGAATAATAATAATTTTTTTTTTCCAAATCTGTTTTCAATATTTCAACAAAACCAACGAACCCGACAACTTCAATGTCACTGATCTCACATCCATCATCCCAACCTCGCCGCCGGTCACCTTCCCTACCTCCTCAATCTCTCCCAGTCTTCCTTCATTTTGTTTTTGCTATCAACGCATCCAACAACTCCAATGACCCCGTCACCTCCAACGATCCCGATGTATCCAGTAACTACAAATCCGACGTCATTCCATATGCGATCAGGTGCTTTACTGTATTTGTCATGGGTAGACTTATGGAATCTTCAATGAAGAGTATGGATGTTAGGTTGGAACTTGAAAGTAGTAACTCTAATTATCCTTTCTGCACTGTTGTATTCCTTGATCGATTTCATTCTATGGAATAAGGCTTTCACCTTTATATAGAAATAGTCACATGCGATCAGTGGCTAAGAATTAAACTTATCATATGCGTACTAGAAAAAGAGATATTCAAATTAAACATTTATTGCCACATAGAGTCCAACATAATCAATTTTCTTCCAGCGCTTGAGAAGATGACGACCTGAGGTGCTTGCTTTGGTCGTAAAAAGTTTAGAATGTTTAGTGTGATTGCCTAAAGTTAATAAATAAACCTGTGTTACAGCCCTGGGAAATAGATTGTTACCACCTCAATGGATCTCAAACTATGTCATTTAAAAGTGGAGCAACATGTATAGCTTGAATATATCTTTTAAAGTTTGCATCATAAAATTGAGAGAGTGAAGATAACAGTTGAGGTTTGCATTGTGGTTTATTCAACAGGGTTTTATTACCATCTCAGGTTATCTCGGCCAATTTAGTGAACTTCCAAGATCATTTTGTGAGAAGGTATTTTGAAGGTATATGGACTTGGATTTAGATGTGTCTTCCCTTTCATTCTAAGCATCTTATTACCTTTATTACAGCATATCAAACATGTGGTCATTCCGTGATCTTTATCCAATATGAATCATTAACATTTGTTTGTAGATTACTTGTATATTTATTATCTTATAAATTATTTGTAGGTTGAAAAGGCAAAGCAGTAGGATGCCTTCTCGGATCTAAGCAACTTTTAGTTTAAGTTCGAGAATATGGCTCTTGAAATAAGTGGAGAAATTGAGAGGTTTGTCTATGATCTTTTAATTATCAATCTGTTATGGAAATTGGGTTTTTAATTGGAAGATTTGCATCTTCTTTATTCAGACGATGTGTACCTCCCTAGAAGGAGATATGTTTAAACCACCTGTCATTTCCAGAATTGATCCTTCCACAAGAAACTGCTCGATATTTTCTTATGTTGTCTTCTATTCCTAGATGTGTAGGATAATGGCTCGATTCTGGTATTTGGTATCTGCAGTGTTCGAAAGTTTCAGAGCTACAGTCGACTGGATGGAGGAGCAGTCGACTGTCCAGAGAGGAGTTTTCGAAGACTGAGAATACAGCAGCAGCAGTCGACTGATCAGTCGACTGTCCCGAAGGAACCAGGCGACTGGTAATTGGACCAGTCGACTGTCGGCGGGTTTTGGATCCAGATTCGGCCCAATTCGAAAGGCCCAATAGTTTCCCTATAAATACACCCGTTAGGGTTTTGTAATAAGTAACACCTAATTCGGATTTTGTAGCCGTCATCTCTTGTAAAGGCTTTGTTTGTCCATTGGAGATCATAGTAAAGAAACCCCAACCGCCCCTTGTGGATGTAGGCATCGTTTTGCCGAACCACGTAAATCTTGTGTTCTTGTGTTGCTTGCTTTTCTGTGTTTTCTCGCTGGTTCTCTCTTTGTTTCCGCGTTGGTTTGATTGTTGGTTTGATTTGTATTCCGCACAACAAGTGGTATCAGAGCTGTTGGTTCGACCTAGAGGGAGATGGCGGGTGATGCAGATGCAACCAAGGATGTTGTGGGATCAAGTTCGTCAAGAACAACGATTCACAACGCAAAATTTGAAGTTGAAAAATTTGATGGGACAAACAATTTCGGGATGTGGCAATGTGAGGTGTTGGATGTTCTTGTTCAACAAGAACAAGATGTTGCTTTGGAGGTAGAAAAACCTAAGGATATGTCCGAAGCAGATTGGAAGAAGTTGAATCGAGTTGCGTGTGGGACTATTCGGCTCTTTATTGAGAAGGCTCAGAAGTACGATTTGATGAGGGATACCATTGCTGCGGTGTTGTGGAAGAAACTCGAAGACAAATACATGAGGAAAAGTTTGGAGAATCGGCTGTATTTGAAGAAGAGACTTTTTCGCTTCACCTATACGGAAGATATGTCAATGAATGCTCATGTTGAATCATTTAATAAATTATTGGCTGATTTGTTAAATTTGGATGAGCAAATTAAGGATGAGGATAAAGCCCTAATTCTGTTGAATTCATTACCTGAAAGTTATGATCATTTAGCAACTACTTTATTATATGGAAAAGATACTGTGAAATATGAAGATGTTGCAAATGCTTTGTTGAATAATGAAACTAGGAGAAGGGATAAAATGGTTGATAAAGAAACTTCTGAAGCTTTAATTGTAAGGGGCAGGACTGAGACCAGATCTGAGTCCAAATCTGGGAAAAAGGGAAACAAATCTCGTTCCAAATCGAGAGGAGTTTCGAAGGACAGGAAAATACCGGCCAAAGATGAATGTGCTTTCTGTCATGAAAGGGGGCATTGGAAAAAGGATTGTCCAAAGCTACGAAATAAGGGAAATTCGACTGCAAATGTGACTGTTGATAATTTAGAAAGTGGCGAGGATTTTTCTTTTGCACTTGCTTCTAGTCCCTCACTTTATCAAGAAGTATGGTTTCTTGATACAGCAGCCTCCTATCATATGTCTTGGAAAAAGGAGTGGTTTACTTCTTTGGAGTATATGGATGGTGGTGTAGTTTTGATGGGAAATGATGCACCTTGTAAGAAGGTAGGAATCGGGAAGATTGAATTGCTAATGCACGATGGTCTTATTAGGGAGCTTTCAGATGTATGGTACGTTCCAGATTTGAAGAAGAATTTGATTTCACTTGGTGCTTTGGAGGCCAGTGGATTGAAATTTGCTAGTGAAGGTGGCATTCTGAAGGTGACTAGCGGATCACTCGTGGTGATGAAAGGGCAAAGAAAAAGGAACTTGTTTTTCTTGCAGGGAAAAACATATTTGGGTGAGGCTGCCAGTGTAACTGAAAGGCCTAAACAGGTTGTTCCCGACTCTACCAGGTTGTGGCATATGCGACTCGGGCATGCAGGAGAAAAGGCCTTGCAGGGGCTTGTGAAGCAAGGGTTGCTTAAAGATGCTAAAGGGTGCAAGTTGGAATTTTGTGAACATTGTGTTTTGGGCAAGCAAACTAGGGTGAAATTTGGTACAGCTGTACATCAGACAAAGGGT
The DNA here is from genome assembly GCA_017893485.1 of Hemerocallis citrina. Taxonomy (NCBI): domain Eukaryota; kingdom Viridiplantae; phylum Streptophyta; class Magnoliopsida; order Asparagales; family Asphodelaceae; genus Hemerocallis; species Hemerocallis citrina. The sequence continues at coordinate 139,932,134 of CM030367.1, forward strand.
ATCCTCGATTATGTGCACACAGATGTTTGGGGCCCTACTCAGACACCTTCTATGAGTGGTAGACACTGGTTTGTTACTTTTGTTGATGATTACTCCAGACGAGTTTGGGTATATACCATGAAGCACAAAGATGAAGTTTTGACATTGTTCACAAGTTGGAAGAAGAAAGTTGAAAATCAGACTGGTAGGAAGATTAAGGTTCTGAGGTCAGATAATGGAGAGGAATACAAGAACGATCCGTTTCTGAAGTTATGTGAAGATGAAGGGATCCAGAGGCACTTCACAGTTAGGAAGACTCCACAGCAAAATGGGGTTGCAGAAAGGATGAACAGAACCTTACTTGAGAAGGTGAGATGTATGTTAGCACAGTCTGGGTTGAAGAAGACATTTTGGGCAGAAGCTGTTATATATGCAAGCCACATTGTCAACCGTTTACCATCAGCAGCACTTGAAGGCAAGACGCCTATTGAGGTATGGAGTGGTAAACCTGCATCTGATTATAGTTTTTTACATATATTTGGTTGTCCTGCTTATTTTCATGTAACTGAAACTAAACTTGATGCAAGAGCCAAAAAGGCTATATTTGTTGGTTTTAGTACTGGTGTCAAAGGTTACAGGTTGTGGTGTCCAGAACAAAAAAAGTTAGTAATCAGCAGAGATGTGACTTTTGATGAGACCAGCATGATTAGCTCGGGACAGTCGACCGGTGGTATAGGACAGTCGACTGGTGAGCAGCAGAAGAGTAGGACAGTTCTCCAACAGGTGAGTAGTAGAAGCTCGGGACAGTCGACTGGTGTACAGGAGCAGTCGACTGGTGGTCCTGAACAGCAGAAGAGTGGGAGCTCGGGACAGTCGACTGTTGGCAATAACCAGTCGACTGGTAGGAGAGTTTTCAAACAGGTGGAGTTAGAAAAGTTGTCAGTTGAAAATCCTGTTCCTGTCCAAGATGAAGATGATGTGGTTGATACTGAGAATGATGAAGAAGTTCCTATCCAGCAGGAAGAATCAATTGCAGTAAGAAGGCAAAGAAGAGATATCAAACGACCGTCTCGTTTTACAGATACAGTTGCATTTGCTCTTCTCATTGTGGATGATGAAGTTCCCTCCAACTTCAAAGAAGCCACTAGAAGTTCAGAAAATGCAGATTGGAAAGTTGCTATGGATGAAGAGATGAACTCTCTTCATAAGAATAAGACTTGGGATCTAGTGCAACTACCAAAGGGGAAGAAAGCAATTGGTTGCAAGTGGGTGTATACGAAGAAAGAAGGTCCAAAAGGCAATGTTCGGTTCAAGGCTAGACTAGTTGCAAAGGGGTATGCTCAACAGGAAGGAATTGACTATAATGAAGTGTTCTCTCCAGTTGTGAAGCATCCTTCTATTCGGATTTTGTTAGCTTTGGTAGCACAGTTTGATCTTGAATTGACACAGATGGATGTGAAGACTGCGTTCTTACATGGGGATCTAGATGAAGAAATTTATATGTCGCAGCCAGATGGGTTCAAAATTGCTGGGAAGGAAAATTGTGTTTGCAGGTTGAAGAAGTCTCTCTATGGATTGAAGCAATCTCCAAGGCAGTGGTATTTGAGGTTTGACCAGTTTATGAAGGTGCAGAGATATTCCAGAAGTGAGTTTGATCATTGTGTCTACTTCAGGAAATTGCAGGATGGTTCTTTCATATATCTGTTATTATATGTGGATGATATGTTGATTGCCTCTAAAAATGCTAAGGAGATTCAAAATTTGAAGAATCAGTTGAGTTCTGAATTCGAGATGAAGGATCTTGGTGAAGCCAAGAAGATACTTGGGATGGAGATAACTAGAGACAGGGCAAAGGGCATAGTAAGTTTGACACAGAAGCAATATCTTTTGAAGGTGCTGAAACGGTTTGGTATAGATGAGAAAACTAAACCAGTTAGCACACCCTTAGCCAGTCATTTCAGAATCAGTGCTTCTCAGTCTCCAAGTACAGATGAAGAGAGACAGTATATGGCGAATGTACCTTACACTAGTGTGGTTGGAAGCTTGATGTATGCCATGGTTTGTACTCGACCAGACATCTCTCAGGCGGTGAGTATGGTTAGTCGATATATGCATGATCCAGGCAAAGAGCATTGGCAAGCGGCTAAATGGATTTTGAGGTACATAAGTGGCACCACAGATGTGGGTTTGAAATTTGAAAGGGATGACAATATTAGCAGGTTATTGGTGGGTTATGTTGATTCTGACTATGCAGGTGATCTAGATAAGAGGCGGTCTACTACAGGCTATTTGTTTACTATGGCTAGGGCACCTATAAGTTGGAGGTCAAATTTGCAGTCCACTGTAGCGTTGTCTACTACTGAGGCTGAATACATGGCGGTTGCTGAGGCCATGAAGGAAGCCATTTGGATACATGGACTTTTGAAGAGCTTGGGAATTCATCGGGAGAAGGTGGAGGTACACTGTGACAGTCAGAGTGCTATTCATTTAGCGAAGAACCAAGTTCATCATTCGAGGACCAAACATATTGATGTTCGTTATCACTTTGTGCGTGATTTGATAAAGGATGGTGATATTCATTTGGTGAAGATTGGAACAGCTGATAATCCTGCTGATATGTTGACCAAAGTTGTTGGGGCAGCCAAGTTCAAGCATTGCATGAACCTGGCTAATATTTTGCATGTTTGATAATTTGGCATGGGCGATTGGGATAGTACTTTGCTATTGGTTTGTTTAGTATGTGATATCATACTAAGGTGGAGTTTGGGTTCGTTTGTTGCATTTGGTGATGAGCAGTTGTTTTGAAGTATTTGTGGAGATTGCTTGGGCTACTTGGAAGATTTCACCAAGGTGGAGATTGTTGGATACTTGACTTGGAAGATCTCGCCAAGGTGGAGATTGTAGGATAATGGCTCGATTCTGGTATTTGGTATCTGCAGTGTTCGAAAGTTTCAGAGCTACAGTCGACTGGATGGAGGAGCAGTCGACTGTCCAGAGAGGAGTTTTCGAAGACTGAGAATACAGCAGCAGCAGTCGACTGATCAGTCGACTGTCCCGAAGGAACCAGGCGATTGGTAATTGGACCAGTCGACTGTCGGCGGGTTTTGGATCCAGATTCGGCCCAATTCGAAAGGCCCAATAGTTTCCCTATAAATACACCCGTTAGGGTTTTGTAATAAGTAACACCTAATTCGGATTTTGTAGCCGTCATCTCTTGTAAAGGCTTTGTTTGCCCATTGGAGATCATAGTAAAGAAACCCCAACCGCCCCTTGTGGATGTAGGCATCGTTTTGCCGAACCACGTAAATCTTGTGTTCTTGTGTTGCTTGCTTTTCTGTGTTTTCTCGCTGGTTCTCTCTTTGTTTCCGCGTTGGTTTGATTGTTGGTTTGATTTGTATTCCGCACAACAAGATGCTCATATATCGTCAACTGTTGGCGGACAAAGCTCTCAAATCCCTTTAATTATGACGTTAGACTGATAAAAATGTAGAGTGGGAAACAAACATTTGCCCATGGTTTCATTTGCTTATCATGTATGTTGTTTGTAGGATATGTTTTTTTTTAAGGGGTCTAACTAAGAATTTTGTTTGCATTATACAACCTTTTTTTCAGCATGATATATCTTAGTTTATGAACAGGAGTAGACAAGTATAGAAAAGCTATTGAATCTTATAAATATGTGGAGGAAAATGAAATAGTATCATTGGTTATTGAAAATATTAACTTTTGCATCACTTATTGAGTATGATCTAAGAAGCAAAAACACGAATATGATAAAACGCCAAGATAGTGTGTGTCATGTCAGATTCATGTGTCAGTTGCTATACTGCAACCAAATAGAAGATAGAAGTGTCTGCTTAGTACTCAATGATCTATGGGTAGGGGGTCGAGACAACATTTACGCAACAATAGAACAATGAAAGCCAATTTGAACCAGGCCAATATACTAGAATGATATAGACATGACTATCTTATTTTACCAGGTTATAAGCTTTCTCTTTTCAGAAGCTGCTTTGCAGATTATTTTTGGGAAAAGTTGTATTGGGAAATATTCTTCAGCTGCAGTTGATCAGTATTGGGAGGAATATGACTAATTTAAAGACAACGGTTAATATATTTTTATACTTGCGATCTATAATAAATATGGATACATTTGCTTGCGACAAAGTAAGTTGTGATTGTATTGTTGATCTAGGGGAGAATATCTAGCAAACTGATTAATAAATTTTCTCAATTTGGATGTCCAATATTAAATTCGTTATAATTTGAAAATACATATTTCTGTTTCTAACTAATCTAACATGTTTACAACAAAATCCAATCAATTTATTCAAGTTGAAAGATATGAGAGGGAGCACTTTTGAAGTCAAAGATACATGTGCTTCACACAGGGAATGGGACATATCCTCCTCTCCAATCTGCATGGATCATCTGCATGAACAGTTTCCTTGTCTGCAACTCTCATGTAAAGGGTTGCAAATCATATGTATGCGATACAAGCTAACGTCACTCAAATTCCTTGACAGATTAAAGAATCTAAAACCAAATGATGCTAACGACAACATACCTTCTCAACCCACATCTTCCTGACCTAATAGTTTCTCACACAAGAAGGTTTATTAAAACAATGGAAGGAAACTGGACAGTTTGTTTTGGGTTGGTTGATAATCGAAGAAGCAAAAAACGGGACAGTCTCAAAAGTTTCGCTTGATAGGGATTGAACGGGTACCACCATTCTGGTATAGGTTTTGTATCTTAGAATCGTGTATATATGCATCTCCTTTTTGTATTGCAATAGAAAATGTGGGATAAATGTTAGCAAGAACAGTAAACCCTTCCCTATTAAATTTGTTTCCTATGATAAGTTGATAACATCGTGGTCTGTTCAGAAGTGTGATTTAAGCTGGATGTATTTGTTGCAGTGTTTAATGGTTGTTATTTATGTTCAGTTGTTATTTGATTATGTTCAAGTAATTTTGTAAGTTAAACTGATGGAAGAGATGTCACTACCTCTCTGTATGTTTATCATCATGTCTTTAGGTTTGATCATAATAATAAGAGATTATGAAAATGAAGGTGTTACTTTTTTTACATCTTATTGTTCACTATTGCAATCAGAAAATCTATAGAATGTTGAGTTGGATGCTTCTGCCATTGATTGTCCTTTATCTTTAATAGTTATGATTTCTTGTTTTCATTTCATTTGGTTGAGTTGGAACTGTATGCTTCTGCAAATTGATGATCCTCTAACTTTAATAGTTACAATTTCGTGTTTTCAATTCATAGTGGAGTTAATAGCCATATGCACCAAGCTGCGTGCACTTGGTGCATGGCAAATATATATATATATATATATATATATATATATATATATATATATATATAGAAGTCTTCAGTTGCGCACCCCTCTCTTGCGCACTCTCGTGCGCACCATACCCTAGCCGTCTGATCTTCATCATGATCATGATGAAGGTCTAATGGCTCTCCTTCTCCCGCTCTCTCCCTTAATGAAGATGGGGATAAAATAGGAAAACCACCCCTATCCGATGGCTATCCTTCTCCCGTTCTCTCCTTCAACGCTGTCTCTCTCCTTCTCTCCTTCCCTAAATCGATAAAGAGAAAAAAACCCTAGCTACTTCTCCGACCTGATCTCTTCCCCAAATCGAAGAGCCAAAACCCTCTTCCCCAAATTGAGACCCGTTGCTCCTCCCCCTAAACTCTCCTTTCTGCTGCTCTTGGAATTCCTCCCAAATCGAAACCCTAGCTCCCCAAATCGCATCCCTCTTTATGAAAGCGAAATCAAAGAAACCCTCTTCTCTTCCCCAAATCGAAGAAACCTCATCCCATCTCAACCTTCCCTCAAACCCTATCTCTGAAATTGACTATTCCGCCAACTACCCAAATCTACCCAAATCGTATGAGGCTCGGAGTTGAGTTCTGCCATTTGATAGTATGATACTGAAGGGAAGTGTTTGATTCTCATTTTGTTCAGTTTGTTGCATTTTTTACTTTGGTTGCATCAGTAGGCAATGATGAATTTCACAAGATAGTAGGCTTGAGTTATTATATGATACTAAGTTGCTATAATTTGGTAGAATTGAGTAATGAGCCTTTGCTCTATGTTAATTTGTTGTATTTGCTATACTTTGCTCTTTCTTCATTTGTTGTTGCTGCTGCATTTGCTATGTAGGCAATGATGTTAATTTACTGCTAGTCTTGCATTTGCTATACGTTCCTCACTGTTAGTTTTGTAAATGAATGAGGGAACACGAAGGAGAGAAGGAGACGGTTTATGTTTTTGTTGAGTTAAAATACTCATTTAAACAAACTAGATGGCATGGCATTAATATGCAGCCCTAGTCAGTGATGATTGAATTGTTGAGCAATTTACAGCATTTTTTTATTTGGAAATACGGATGCTTGTCCACTTCTCTGCTGCATTTGATGCACTGAAGATTTTGAATCTTTTGCTGAACTGAGGTTTTATTAGCCTACTATCATTTTAAAAAGTTATTTTCTGAGCCTACTACAATTGCAAAAATTGCTGAAGAGATCACGTCGGAGAATTAGCTAGGGTTTTTTTTTCATTAAGGGAGACAGCGGAAGAAGGAGAGGGGTGCGCAGCTGAAGACTTCTCTCTATATATAATACTCATTTAAACAAACTAGATGGCATGGCATTAATATGCAGCCCTAGCCAGTGATGATTGAATTGTTGAACAATTTGCAGCATTTTTTTATTTGGAAATACAGATGTTTGTCCACTTCTCTGCTGCATTTGATGCACTGAAGATTTTGATTCTTTTGCTGAACTGAGGTTTTATTAGCCTACTATCATTTTAAAAAGTTGTTTTTGAGCCTACTACCATTTCAAAAATTGCAACATGAATTTAGAGGTTACAAATCATGCAACAACAATGACTACGAAGAGTAGCTAATCCTTGTGTTGTTATTTTTTTGTTTTTTTTTTAAATTTCAGCAGCATACGAGGATCAGGAAGACGAGGTACTAGACTAACTGAATCAGAAGATGATGAAGTAGATGGAGCTGAAATAGCTAACTAAGAAACTGCTTGCTAGCAGAGTTCATGAACACAAGTTTTGTTCAATTGGAGCTGAAATAGCTAACTAAGTTTTGTGTGCAATTTGAGTGTGTTTTCATTTATTTGTTAATGTAGGAGTGGAGAACACAAGTTTACTGTAGTTATGTGTAATGGAATGTTGTAATGGCTTTGATATATGTAATGGAATGTTGTAATGGCTAAGAATGTACTAGAAAATTTCAAATGAAGTAATATTTTCTGTGCAATTTGAGTGTTTTCATTTGAATTCATTTTCAGTATTGGTATAGTTTTTTTATCTTTCAGTTTTAGTGCATTCGGGGAAATCAACTTATTGAATGATGCTCCAGTATGGGAAATGAACTAGAGTCTCCATATGTTTGATCAACTTTTTGCCATTCAAATTATTAAAGGCACTCATTACCTCTTAGCTGAACCAAGGTCTATTTGTTGAGATTTATATCTGAGATGATTAGTACTGTTTTGCAATTATATATGTTATTAGGTGACAAGTACGGTTTTTATTTATGTGATAGATAGTATTCGTCTGATATTCCTTCAAAAAAACAGAGCAAGACTTGAAAAAGCAAATGAAATGAGTTTTGTGTTGGCAAGATAGTATCTTATTGATGGTTTTCATCAATTACTTTGTCTCAACTATTTCGTTGTTATTGTTTCTATCCTCGTTCAGAGGTGCTTCATCGTTGGGGATTCAGTATGTTCCTAAAGAACTAGGCAACTTGAGAAACCAAGCTCAAAACATGCTGCAAACAGAGCTCACAAAAAGAGTTTCCAAACAAAAGCTCATTCAAACCAACAAGCCATATCATTCAAACAAAGCACATTCAAACCATATCATTCAAAATGAATGGAAAATAACATAAACTGAGATCAAACTCCAGCGCTCTATTTCTAATACACAATAGTATCAGACTCCAGGTCATTAAAAAAAATATTAAAGCCAGAAATTGCATAATATTACAATTAAACAGAGCTTGAACTGCTGCCGTTGCCTGAACTGCTGCTGATGTTGCTTGAGCTGCAGCTGCTGCTGCTTAAATTTAGTTACTTCTGCTGCAGCTGTTTAAAATGTTTCCACTTTGCATTTACAAAAATGACTTTAGAGCTTAATTTCACAACATAAACAGAGAGCATGATTTCACAACAACATGAATACTCAAAATATAGTAGGTTCGGAAACAACATAGCTTATTAAAAGGGAATTGTTATGCCAATTTTGAATCAACTACAAGTGTATCAAATGCATACAAATTGAGAAGCACTATAGCTGCCATGCCTAATAGTTGCTGCCCAATTTGTAGCACCCCACCTCTACTAAGGATCTACAATGAAGGGACTAACGTAATCAAAATCAAAATTTACGTTGAGAAACAAACAAAAAAAAAGATCTCAATAAGTCCCTTCATTGCATATCATAAACAGAGTTGTCGAAAGCTAATAAACAACAACAAAAATAGCTCAACCTTGGAACCAAACTGAAACAGACTGAACATACAATCAGCCAACATAGTCACCCGTAAAAAGTGATGCACATAATTAAACTTGACTTGGTAGGTGGGGGAAACACATAATTGAACTTGATCATTTTGACTTTTCATCACTGCCTACAAACACAACAGCAGAAAAAAAATTACAATAGGACTAAATTTAAAACATAACAGTGAATCAAACACTTTTCTTAGTTCATTGTATCCGCAGTGTCATCGGAATTTTCTTCACTAGAGGAATCAACTTCTTGTGCATTTAACGCACTAAACAAAAGAAAAATAAAGAAAAATATAGTCACGAATAATATCCAAATTTAAACAACTAATATGAAAGTTGAGATACTTAGACATACTATACCTATCAAGCTTCTTTGGACAAGTTCTCGCATTGTGGCCTTGCCCCCGCAAACTGCAACAATTGCCATTTCTTGGTTTACCTCTAGTTTTCTCTCGCATTGGCTTCAACCTCTTTCCACTTGGTCTTTTAGTTTTGCATTGGCTTGGCTCTTCAACGGAAACTTGAGACAATAGCAAGTCCTTCCCATAAGGCCGTGTTCCACTACCTTTGGCTATTCCACTACCTTGAGGTTGCATGGGAACAAAGCCTTTAATACACTTGAGCATGTTTTCACGCATGAATGCGTAACCTTCATCGGAAGCTAATCCAATCTCAACTTGTTGTTTTGCTAAGTTACTCAACTCACAATGGCGGGATGCAAAATTCGTGTCACTACCTTCATCAATGACTCTAATATTTGTGAAGGTGTAGTTTCTTCTAATCACCTCCGTGACCATCTTTGTAAAATATATTGTTGTGGGAGTTCATTACAATTTGAGTACTTAAGAAAAACCAGAAGATGCTTGCAAGGGATGCTAGTAAATTCAAACATGAAGCATGAACAACTACCAAACTGAGTTCCCTTGGCATAAGTAATCATGGTCTCATTTTCAACTTTACCACACAACCTCACTGCGTAATAAGCATTTGCAGCATTCTCGTGATCTTCCACCAAACTCACATTATATAACAGGCTTAATTTGAGTTGCTTTTGGAAGTCATAGAACATTACCAAAGTATACACTTGGGCCATTTGTTCCTCCATATACCATTCGGTCTTCAATTTAGGTTTTTTTACAATGATTTTCTTTAAGTTCTTGTTCTCTTTGTTTTCCAATTACTCTCAAAGATTACGGCAAATTATAGAAGTGAGTATTTCCTTGAGTATGCTCCTTTAAGAAAGAATTCATTGTCTCGCTTCTTTGGCTACTTGACATGTCGGCCCAAAAGTGAGGTCTATGATAAAGGAGAGCCCATTTCTCACGAATTTCAAAGTTATCATTCAACCATTTATTATTTCCGCTCCATATTCTATCATCAATGACTTCCATTTTTCTTCAAAAGATATGCTGTTATAAGAATTCCAAATAATATCTTTAAAAGCTTCCATAAACTTAACATTTTGAACTAATTAAGGCACCTCTCCGGGTATCTTATCTAAAATATGCCATACGCAATACCTATGACGAATTTGAGAAAAAACTTATTTTATTACAGCACCTATCCCGCGGTCTTGATTCGTTATAATGCCAAGTGGAGCATGTTTCAGGACTCCTAACCATTTTTCAAATAACCAAACAAAAGAGGAAGCTGTTTCATTTCGAACCAAACCACAACCCAGAAAAACTGACTGCCAATGATGATTTATTCCAACAAATGGAACAAATAGCATTCCGTAGCGATTTGTACTGTGTTGCATCAAAGGAAACTACATCACCAAACTCTTCATAATTCATCCGAGCAATTCCATCCACCCAAATACAATGAGACAATCTACCACACTCATCTTGCTCGAATGCATAAAAAAATGAAGGATCTTTTTCCTTTTGCCATTGAAAAAAGTCAATCAACATTTGGCCATCGTGATCTTTCACTGACTCCCTCAAGTCTCTTTCATGATTTCTAGCATCAGTTTCAGTAAATCCAACCTTATCATATCCCCCACTAGTATTTTCAAAAAAAATAATTTGTTTGCATGTAGGGATATTAGCACCCGAAAGTTGTTCCATTAATAGTTTATCTAAACTAGACACAACACGGTTTTGTGGCAACAAATATCGTCTACCGGGTGAGGTGAAAGCATGATTGTGTTCTTCATGAAATGAATAAAATGACCATGAATTTGCTACTTTGTTTAATTTCACATGAACCAAAGCATTGCAAGCAGTTCTAGATGTAGTTCCCATCCTAACTTCATTATTCTTACTTCGACACCCTCGCTTTATTACAAAGAAACATCTTGTCCACTACCTCACCATCCTTGAGTTTCTGACCTCCCTTACGCATTTGAAACCCACCACATTTCGCAAAACTATCATAAAAATATTCTGATTCTACAAGGGTATCATATGTCATACCTAGCTTTGGTATTAGATGCTCGTCAACTATGGGTGTAAAATCACCTTCTTGTACCGACAAAAAATTGTCACCTAGTTGTGAGCAACCTTCCCCACTCTCCATACCTATTAAAAATTAGCAACATATAATCAAATTTCAAGAAATGAATCATAAATAAATGTTTAAATTTTAAGAGGATACAACATGATTTGAATCCATTGAACATATTGCTTTTATCACTGCAATCTTGAACTACAAGTGAAAAACACTCTCAGCTCACAAAAGATTGCTTTTTTTTCCCAAAGTCGAAATCTCAATTGAAAATTTTTCCCCAACAAATTTTTAAATGAAAAACACTCTCACCTCACAAACACATCTTGTTCTAATCAAAGAGAAAGAAGAAGAAAAAAAATATACATGAGACCGTCGGGAGATGGTGGGCCGTCTGGAGGTAGATTTTCGAAGGAGGAAAATGGAAGCAAGCGAGCAGCAGCATAGGGTAAGCGAGGGGATTGAATAAGGTTTCTTCGATTTGGGGAAGGGAAGAGGGTTTCTTCGACTTCGCTTTCAGGAAGAGGGTTGCGATTTGGGGAGCTAGGATTTCGATTTGGGGGGAATTCTAAGAGCAGCAAAAACGAGGGTTTAGGGGGAGGAGCAACGGGTCTCGATTTGGGGAAGAAGGTTTTGGCTCTTCGATTTGGGGAAGAGATCATGTCGGAGAAGTAGCTAGGGTTTTTTCTTCTCTTTATCGATTTGGGGAAGGATAGAAGGAGAGAGACAGCGGGGTAGGAGAGAACGGGAGAAGGATAGCCATCAGATGGGGGTGATTTTCCTATTTACCCCCCATCTTCATTAAGGGAAAGAGAAGGAGAAGGAGAGCCATCAGATCTTCATCGTGATCATGATGAAGATCAGACGACTAGGATATGGTGCGCACGAGAGTGCGCAAGAGAGGGGTGCACAACTGAAGACCCCTCTCTCTCTCTCTCTCTCTCTCTCTCTCTCTCTCTCTCTCTATATATATATATATATATATATATATGAGAGAAAAGTGAGCCTCATATAGAGTATGAGGAAATTTCCCTCATACAAAGTAATTATACTCACTTGGTGGGGTCCTTATGGAAGATCCACTCCGTCCATCATGTTTATCATGCTAATAGATGTATGTATAAAAAAATTCAAGTGGTTTGAAGGTCATTCATCCATGCATCATGTGGTTGAAAAATATATATATAGCTATTAGTATACTCTCTATATATATGGAAGATCCACTCCGTCCATCATGTTTATCATGCTAATAGATGTATGTGTAGAAAAAATCAAATGGTTTGAAGGTCATTAGCTCATGCATCATGTGGTTGAAAAATATATATATAGCTATCATCATGTGGTTGAAAAAAATATATATATAGCTATTAGTATACTATATAAATATATATATGAGGAGCGATCCAATGAGAAACATTTTAAAATGAGAAAATGAGAAACATTAATTCTAACCATTGGATTTTAGAGGCTTGAGATGAATGGATCTAATTCATTTGGATTAGTAATTTAAAAAACCGGTTTATTTTAACTAATCTATAAAAAAAAACCACCAAACAAAAGGAATTTAATATATATATGTCACGTGCATGGTTGATGTCGCGTGGTTAAGTAGCTTCCATCTTTTGGCCCAGAATTTTTCTACTGACTGTGCAACACTAAAGGAATTTAAATTTTGAAGGGAAACATACTATAAATGGTTGCAGTACTAAAGTTAAAGGTGCAAACACTAAACAAATTACAATATTTTTTTAGGTTCATAAAATTTAAGACGCAAAGTCTATGGAAGGAAAAGAGTACTTTCCGAAAAAGATGGTGGCCTAGGTCAGAAACTCCCTTTTCTGTGTTTAATATTGAGTACTTTCCAATAATTATTATTGACATTCATAGTTAACTATAATATTCACTATTTTCATTTATTTCATATTTCTCTGTTCATATTGTGTTTTAACTAGTGTTAAAGTGTTATTACTATTAGTTAGGTTCCGATAAAGTTTAATTTGATTATATAATAATAGTTTAAAATAGTTTAATATTAGACATAGTTTCCAAATAATCAAGTTGGTGCTTGTGGTTTGCTAGTATTATGTAACACTTGTTACATAATTAAATGGTCTCTAGTTCTTAATTGGTGTTTTTACCTTCTACAAACCGAACTTGTTACCAAACTGACCCACTTTTTGAAAGTATTTACCAAACTGACCAACTTTCGAAAGTATTTACGGAAATGACCACGCGGTCTTTGAAAGTCCGAGTTTAGTTAAAAATAACTCGGTTTTTCAAAGACCGGGTGTTAGAATTCGAAAAATCCAAGACTAACACTCGGTCTTTGAAAAACCGAGTTAGTTTTAACTAAACTCGGTCTTTCAACTAACTCGGTTTTTCAAAGACCGAGTGGGATGGTTTGGGAATTAAAAAAAAAAGTAGGACAGTTTGGAAAAAACTTTCAAAAAGTGGGTCAGTTTAGGAAAAAATTCTATGGTGGATAGGAAATTTGCATCAACAGATATCATGCATAATTAAAAACTATTTTAATATGTGAAAAAGTAGGAAACAAACCTTCCTCAAACTTCAATAACTTGTACCATAGCATGAATGGCAGAAACAACCTAGTTTCTTCGTTTGCTCTGACTCGGTAGAAACAACATATATGGCTTTCTACAGCGGATTTATTATAGCGTTTAAGTGTAAATGCTATTGAAAGTGATCAATAATAGCATTTCTAAATAAAATGCTATTTTTGATTAATTTTGAAATTTATTCTTAGCTACGACAGCATTTTTAAAATGCTATTTTTTTACAACGTTTTAGAAACGCTATAATATCTGTAAATAAACTGAAGTGGTAATGGTAAAAAAGAAAATTCTAATTAAAATCCATAACATTCTCAAACCAGTTCATTTTCTCCTCCTCCTCCTTTTATTTTTCTTCAATTATCCTTCGATCCCAATTAGGGTTTCCATCCCAAATACAGTCACCCCAAAAACCAAAAATGATTTTCCTCCTCTTCCTCCTCCTCCTTCCCCCATCGCCGCCACCCGCTCCTTCAGTGTCGCCGTCCCCGTCCCCCTCCACCGTCATCGCTCCTTCCACCATCGCCACCACCCGTCACCTTCGGTGCCGCCGTCCCCCTCCCCTTCCCCCGTCGTCGCTCCTTCCCCCATCGCCGCCACCCGCCCCCTTCGGCGCCTCCCTTCATCAATCAAATTGTTATGGTTAGGATTGTGAATTAATTTTCGTCGAATTTGTACAATTCCTCTCTCGATCTTTGCAGGTAAGTGAAGTTAGGGTTTAAGGTTTCTATGTTTATTCTATATTTTGTATGTTTTATCCATTGTTTTGTATAATTTGAAGTGGCCAATCGGTTGTGATTGGAGAGAGATAGGAAGTTGAACGTGAAGAGGAAAGTGAGGGTGCCAATGGTGGCGGGGATGAAGATGGCAGAGACACCCTTGGATGACTCTTCATGGAGGAAGTATGGCCAGAAACCTATTAAAGGATCCCCACACCCAAGGTATAATATATTGTTACATTCATTACATAATTTTGTCAAAAAGAAGTGATGGGAGTAAGAGTTTATTTTAACAAATATCTACAATAAATACATTCTTGTCGATGCCAAAGTGGATGTATTTCATTGAGTATAGTTACTATAATTATTATGTCCGCACTACATGTTGTGCTCCACTACTTGATGTGGCACATTCTCATTGCATTTGCCTGATTCTTAGAAATACATGAGAAAATAACAGTGTGCTACGTATTTTAGTTGAGCACTTGCATGTAGTATAGTAATGAACTTGTTTTAATCACTTTTTTGCAATGCTACTTGAACATGAAAGTATATTAAACTCTTATATAGGAGGACTACACTGAGTTGTAGATGGTGAAAGAGTGTGATGGGTAGAGGGATTTCTTAGGTTCAAAGCTAGGCTATGATGTAGCCCCTTATTAAAAAAAAACTAGAATAAATAGGAGAAACAAAACTAGAGTTCAATTTGGTTGTTTTTCAAATTACACAAATCCTTATCCAATTTCTTCTAGTCTAGCTTCTACATCAGTCTTTATGGCTTTAAAGTTAATAAAGAAGATTTAAACCTCAATCATCTCAAAACTACAATTGCCATACCATAACAAGAATAATACAAGCACTATCATTGCCAATACCTCCATAGTCCGATAAGCACAATGCCTGCTAGCGAGGATGCTTATATTGCCTCTACTTCTACTTCTATTCTTGTTATTCTCCTACTATTTAACATTAATAATTTTCGAAGAACTCAATAAAAAATATTTTGAGATATTTGTGTGTGCGTGTGTGAAAAATTAAACAACAATGTGATTTCTATTCATTGTAGGAACTGCTGGTGTCTGGAGAATATCTGCTCTCATTGATGCAGGAGGTTGGAATGACCGGACAACTGTTGAAGATATGGATTTAGCAGTTCGGGCAAGTCTTAGAGGTTGGAAATTCATTTATGCAGACATATAAAGGTACTCACTTCTTATACCCTTATAAACACGATCGTCTAGGTTGAAATATAAAAGATTATATAATTCTAAAATTAAGATACTCCAACTCAATTTTCTTAATCTTAAGCATAAAGTGTGAGTCAATTTTGACTCTATTACAAAAGTTCAGAAGATGTACTTTTTTTCACCTATCAGATAATCATCCAGTGTATCCTCACACGAATTTTTTTTTTCAATTTTCTTCAACAGCTTCCAAATATTTGAAGCAATTTAAATTAATCAGTGCCTCATGCTAGATGTACCGGAAACTATACATGAGTATGAATTTTGTGGAATGTAGTGACTTCCCCAGCGAAAGGATTGTTCTTTTAAGTCATGGTGGGTCACTGAAACCCTTATGTCGACCTGTTATGTTGTCGTGCAAATTCGAGTAAGATATTTCTATCTGTCATCTTGTAGGGATTAATGGGTATTGCCTCACTTTTCTGTGTTCTTCTTTGAATGGTAATCCTTGAATTTGTACTTAGCCTGTATTCAGTGGTTATATAGTCAATTTATAGTATGCATGAATTGAATTGTGTATTGGAAATTATACAAGTTAATTGAATTGTGTTTTTGCTAATGTTATGAATTTCATAGCACTTCAATAGCTCTTGCATCCTTCTCAGAGAAAAGATTGGTAGTGTAACACTCCTCTATTTCATATATATTGTGTAATTAAATTAATTTATTTGGTGGAGTGATTTTTATTGAAATTTATTATGAAAAGAGAATTAGAGGGGCCTAAATAAATATTTCGTCAAAGGAGGGGTTTAAAATGAATTTTCCCTTTTATTATTTTTATTATTCTTCTTTTTCTTTTTTTTCCTTCTTCCCTTCCTTTCGATTGAAACCGAATCGTTCTCCTTCTTTTTTTTCCTTCTCCGAGTTCGGCCGAACCCATCGCTAGGGTTTCGAATCCACCCAAAATCCACACCAATCTTCAAATCGATCGGGGGTTTTTGTAGGGTTTTGCAAGCCCTTCAACGTGGTGGTATTGGTTTAGGCGTACGATTCCGTTAAGGTGCATATAAAAAAAAGGGGGTTGATTGGCGACGGGGGGAGCGAGGAGTATCTTCTTACCGGTTCGCCAGGTGAGTATGATCTTTTTATTCTATATGCATAATGTGCTATGAAAATTTTAAAATATGGTTTGGTGTGTGATATGTGAAGTGTAATGAGTATGGAAAAGTTCATAAGTAGATAACGGAGTAAATTATGAGATATAAGAAATTAGTATATATATGTATGGGAATGTGTTGTTACTTGTAGATAAATATTTATATGCTTCGGGGTTGTAATGAGTAGATTTATGTATGTGAATGTATGGGGATGTGTGATGTGTGATCTCATGACTGATGTGATGAGGTGGAACGCATGGCGTATATGATATGAGTCATATGGTGTATGTGTGATATGCGGGTGATAAATTGGGAATTTTATGTGATATTGTGATGTGAAATGAACATGGTGTGTGTGTGTGACGGGTGAGTGGGAAATGAAAAGTTTATATGATATCAGTGAGATTAATGGCTTGTGTATGTTTATGAATTTCATGGAATTTATATGCTTTCATGTTATGTTATAACGGTGAAATTATAGTATAAAGGAGTTATATTGTAAATGAGTTATTTGATAAAGGAGCTATACTGTAAAGGAGATATACCGTGATATATTATAAAGGAGATATATATATATATATATATATATATATATATATATATATATATGGAGAAATATTATAAAGGAGATTTATTATAAATGAATATATGGAGATATTTTATTAAAGGAGTTATTATATTAAAGGAGTTATATTAAAGGAGTTGTTATATTAAAAGAGTTATTTTAAAGGAGTTATATATTGCCCCAAATTATATTTGGGGAACAGGAGTTATATATATATTTATATTGCTCCAAATTGTATATTTGGGGAACAGGAGTTATATTGTGAAGGAGTATATAATAGAGGAGATATGTATGTGTATATAAAGGAGAATTAAATATTGCAGTGCCGCACAATCTCCCGGAGTTTGGGCTAGACCCCACAGGCTCGGGATACACCCGGGAACATGAGTTATATTTATATTGCCCCAAATTTTATATTTGGAGATCAGGAGTTATATATTGCCCCAAACTGTGTTTGGGGATCAGGAGTTTCCCTCGCTGGTATAGGGCCAGGAGGAAGACGTAGCCTCGGACGTGTAAGACTCTGTGTGAGCATCGATCCGCGTGTTATATTTTACTTTTGACTAGCCTTTTGGCTTTAGTCTTGAATGGACAAGCGCGCAACCGTACTTTCAATCCAGTCCACAAATGGTAGATGCTTAGGACACCTGGATCTGGGTGATGTGGTGGGTTCGCGGGATTGAAATGTACGGGATGGGAGGCACAGAGATCCCTGTGTTGTACGAGGAGTTCAGTTGTGTGGGCACTGAAAAGGAGTAAATATAAAGGTGTATATGTGTATTGAAAGAATGTATATATAAAGATATTGATGATATGATATATATTTCGGAAATTATTTATATTATGGAAGATGTGAATATACTACGGGAGATATATATGTATGTATATTGGCATTTGGCTTGAGACGTGATGTGATATTACCCAGACTATGTGTTTGGGGTGCGGTGAGTATTACCCAAGCTATCGGCTTTGGGGTGTGATATGTGATTGCCCAAACTATGTTTGGGATATGGAAGTATATTGTGATAATAATGAAAGTGAAGTTAATGGCATTTTGTGATATGAGTGATATGTTATTGATGCGATGAAATGCAAGTAAATTGCCATGTGTACTGAGATGTTATGTTTTGTGTTATAAGACATGAGTTAATATGATATAATGAGAAGAGATGCTTATGTTTATGATGTGATACGTGGTATAATACCATAAGATAAATAGCTGTGTTATAAGTTTGTGTGCCCTAGGAATTGTGACTAGGAACTACTCGCCTGCTATTTCGGAGGAAATAGTGGGAACTACCTGCCTATGCATAATTTTCAGGATAAACAGGTGAGTTGTTGATATGCTGGTTGTATTGTGAGTTGGAAATAAAAGTAAAGATGATGGTGAAAATAAGCGATATGATGAGATTGGAATGAAAAGAAAGTAAATGGTGAATTATAATGTGATGATACGTGGGGTGAATGTGTTATTATGAGATTAAGCGTGGGGAAGGTTATGCGATTAAAAAGAATGTTAGAAATAAAGAAGAGGAGTTATGCAATCATGAATGAAAGGTAAGGTGAGATATAATATGAGAATGAAAAGTTATAGTAAGCGGTATTATGAGTTGTGTATGGAGATTTAAGTAAAATACAGTATGATATGAGTGGTTCCACCTTGGAATTGTGTCAAGGAACTACCTGCCCGCTATTTCTGTGGAAATGGTGGGAACTATCTGCCTTGGCATAATTCGCAGGGTGAGTGGGCATAATAGTGCCAGTGATTAATGGAAATGAAGAATTAAATGAGTGAAGATGAAAGTAAGTTAGTTATCAATCAGATTGAATAATAATTGAATGAAATAATGAGATGTGCTAATGGTGTGATGAAATGCAAGTCCCTCGCATAGTGAAATGAAATGTGATATTTACGTGATCCGACATAAATGAGTGGGATATTCGGGAAATGAATGCGTATGTTTAGGAGACTATAAAAATAGATAATTGTGATGTTATTCAGTAAATTAAATACTTGTAATGAGATGTCATGATGATGTAGATGGTATGGTTGTTTGTAGGTGTGCGATGTATGTAATGAGAGAAGGGTTGTGAAAATGATTATGAAAGAAAATATGCCGTATATAATACTAGTAAATGAAGTGCATGGTTTATAAGGATGAAGAAAAGATGTAGTAAGATCATGTGTATGTATATATAAAGAAATGCTCCTGTGGCAATAATTGTGGAAGGATCGATATTTGTGTCAGGAAATTCAAACGTAAAGGTAATGGATCGTATGTGACTTGTCTTATGCAAGTATAAGATATATGTCGTTAGTGTGATGTATATAGAGAATTGGGTGAAGTTATGGGTAAGTGAATAGTTGAATGTAGGATTGACAAAGTATTTGATATATCGTTATAGTGATGATGTTGTTGAACTCAGGATTCGGGTTGCCTTATCTTACTTGGTATTAGTAAGTTTAAATTATTTTCTTTGTACTATTTTAAATTGTTATTTGATTAATAATTATACTCACACCAGAAATGGCTAACCCCTTAGTGTTTGGGGGGTTAGGGGAGTCAGAGGACTACCCTAGATCCCCTATTGTTACAGGTTCCCATCAGTGCAGAGAGGAGGCGTAGTTTGCAGGGTGAGGATTTATTTTAAAAAGTTTTGTATTAATTAGTTAGAATGAGAGGTGATCTTATGTTTTAAATTGTATTATGGATGTATAAGTATGTAAATGATGATGGTGAGTTTAGTATGGAGTAGTATGTGGTGGTTGTGACCCGTACCCACCTTGTTGTGGTGTACTAGGCTCTGTGGTAGATTTTACAAAGGTTTTTCTAAAAACTTTACCTCGTTTTCAAAGAAATTTATGGTTTTTAATTGATATTTGATAATCCGTTATGAGTTTGGCCCCCAGAGCATTATATTATATTGCCTGTGTGTATCTGCTCATTTTGGCCTGGGGAGCCCATAAAAATATTATGTGGATTGTGAGCTACGAAATTTTGAGCAGAATTCCGTAAGCTTTTTGTGTTTCGGGGCAAAATTTACAGGGGAGATTCTGTCAAAATTTTCCCTGAAATATAACTTTCTTGGTTTATGTTTAAAGTAACATAGAAATTGAAGGAATTGAGTTTGGAGTCAAAAAAAAAAAATTTGGGGCGTTACAGGTAGACAACTTGAAATCAGCATTACTGTTGTGCCCAGTTGCATATCTCACTCACATGACCACCTATTTAGGAATTCTTGCTGCCAAAGCCTTTGTTGGGGAAGTAAGTTAATATTTCTTCGTTTTGTTATGCACGCAATGCACATGATAGTTACTGATTGTTTTCTAATTCCCAATTGAAAAGTTTAGCTATTTCCAATCTGCACATATATAGAGAATTTATAGAGAACTGGTCGACATCATGGAAAATGAGTCAATTGATTGTGCTAGTTAATGTTTCCATTTTTCATATGAAGGAGTCAAACTTGTGAAAGCACCTATTGGAACATGTAGAGTGACAAGAAAATGTTTGAAGATTAATTTCATTTTTTCCCCTTTCTTATACAGATTCTAACTAATTTGGTAGGAATGGCCAAGTTCAATAGCGTTTGCCGAATCTATAGCGTTTGCCGAAATGCTATACATTCTATAGCGTTTGCCGAACGCTAAAGATTCTATAGTGTTTTGTTAAAATGCTATAGAATCTATAGCGTTTGACGAAACGCTATAGAATCTATAGCGTTTGCCGAAACGCTATACATTCTATAGCATTTTGTTAAAACGCTATAGAGTTACTATCGTAGGTCTACTATAGCATTTTATAAATGCTATTAGATGATAGATTAGTTTAGTCCCACATTGAATAATGTATTGGTTTAGTATTCTCTTCTCTCCTATATATAGGAGACATATTTTCCTATTCCTAATTCTAACATGGTATCAGAGTCTATCGTCCTATAAGGCCTATACTTATTTTATCGTCGTCGAGGTGGAGTGGTTCTCGTCTTCATCGGAATCACTCCACCTCTCGACATCTCTCTTCCGCTCCTGATCAAATACCAAAACCCTAATATCCTTCTCCCTCAACCAACAAAATCCGAAACCCTAGCCACTTTCTCTCCTCCCGTTCTCTCTCTCCCGTTCGTTTTCTGCCAAAACACCCCAACCCATTACTGTTCATCTTCTCCACCCCCTTCTCCGGCCATCTCCCGGCGCCACCTCAACCCCGTCGACCTCCTAGTCTCCGGCGCCAACCTCTCCACCCTCTCACCCGAGCCCCTGTCTCCATGGAAACCCATCTCACAAGCTTTGAAGAGGGCAGGCCTTGGACTGATTCACAATTTCTTGATGATTTTATGAGCAGATCTGACTTCATGGGTGTTCAAGGAGATTCAAGTGATGCTAAAGAAGATGTCGAATTTCAGTCACAATTCGTCAATGATATCATGGGTAAATCTGGTTTCGTGGATGTTCAAGGATACTCAGCTGATGCTACTTCTCGAGATCCTATTGAGCCTATTAGTTTTGATGAGAATGTGTTAGAACAGGGCGAAGCTTATCCAATTCCTCATGGTCCCGAACTTCTGAAATCAATGAATCAGAGAACCTTCCTGGGATTACTTTTAGCTCTTCTAATCCCTGCTGCCATGGTAGCCATTCACTATATGAAACAGAAGCAAACTCCACCTTTTGAAAGACTGTCATGGGAACTCCCTTCTTCACTTTCTTAAAACCCTCCTTCATTTTCTTCTTCTTCTTTGTCTCAGATCTGGACGCCTTCAAAGATCTTCTTTGTCCCAGATCTGAATTTGATTGTTAAAAAAAAAAAACTTCCAGATTATTGTGCTTCTACATTCACATCGTCAACTCACTCTGGTTGATCGATCGTGAGTTTGAAAGGGGGTGTTATCAGTATTTAGTTCTCAGTTCAGAGATGAGATCCCAATATCGACAATTCTCAAGTCAGGGGTGAGATCCCAGCATCGACTATGTCTCAAGTCAGGGGTGAGATCCCATCAGTCTATTTCTCAGTTCAGGGGTGGGATCCCAGCATCGACTATGTCTCAAGTCAGGGGTGAGATCCCAGCATCGACTTTGTCTCAAGTCAGGGGTGAGATCCCATCAGTCTATTTCTCAGTTTAGGGGTGAGATCCCAGCATCGACTATGTCTCAAGTCAGGGGTGTGATCCCATCAGTTTACTTTTTAGTTTTCATCACATGCGACATCAAGCGCCGTTTCTGCATCACAGTTTATCGTTTCTTCCATATCAACATCGTCAGTATTCCAAACTCTTGTTGCTTGAACCAACTTGAGTTTGAGAGGGGGTGTTAGATGATAGATTAGTTTAGTCCCACGTTGAATAATGTATTGGTTTAGTATTCTCTTCTCTCCTATATATAGAAGACATATTGTAATCAGTTTATTCAATCAATAAAGAATATTTTCCTATTCCTAATTCTAACAAATGCTATCAAATGTCATATTTGTTGGAGTATACTTATCCTACCTATACAATCATTTAACAATTTGAACGTACAGTTTGTCCTTTTAATAGCTAAGATCAATCTGAGATTATGTATTCTCTTTTTGTTGAAACTGGTGTAAATTAAGAGGAAATTTATTTTTGCTCCGTAACTAGATATTTTCATTATGACGTTCTGGAAAACGATAAATATATAGTAGGAGACATGAGTATCAACAGCTACCCACCATGTCAATTACTTGATGGTGATTTTCATGGTATCTCCTCCTTTGGAACATGGCCCCTAAACGGTTGTCTTCCCCCATTCAGTTGGTCACTATATTCAATAAAAGTCCATCAATCAGGACCTACGAAACAAGAGAAAAGAAAGGCTTGGATGTAATGATGATGCAAACTAATACCTTGAATAGTTCTTGTATCAGATAGTAGATTATATGAGAAGGGATATATAAGAACCTTAAATTGTTGAAATCGATCTATTCCCTTGACCTTCTAGTTTTATTGTGCCTTTCCCTATGTTTGTTGGCACTCACTTTTCTTATGTTATCACTTGGGATCCTCAGTCGCATTACTTACGAGCAACATTGATAAAATGGAAGTTAAAATACTGAAAGATAATAGCAGGATTTGATGGTGCAGTGCAGATTTCATCTTCTTAAGCTTCCGGTCCTTCAACTTAGATGGTAGCATACTAGGCCGTCTTGGCTAGTTTATTGTCGTATTTTCCTCTCCCTTCCTCCACAACCTCCTTTCTTCTATGCTCTTTCCTTTTGGTTTTATTAAAAACAAAACAAAATATATAAAATAGCAAAGCCAATTTAAGAAACGGCCGGGTATTTTGAAATTAGAAACAAGGTGATGTGATAAGTCACGCTCACCAGGGGAAGGTGAGACTACGAAGTATGTGATGGAGTTGGATCCTCCTCACGGTTCCGGCCGGAGGCCATGGTTCTTGAAAAACATTAGCAATTAATACTTGAAATTGCAGACGCATTTTAATAAAATGGGTAGTGCAATCTATGAGAGACAACTACGTACTCAGTCAGTATATTTCAGAATCTCCTCCTGGCGAACTTGATACACACCTTAACAGTAGGACAAAATATTCAATACAGGAATATAAATAAACAACTTAGAATGTTATTAGTTTAAGAACTGGAAACACACCTAGGCGCCACAGACGGAACTTTCCTAGCAACTCTTAATTCTGGTGCAGTAGAAAGAAATAAAGTCCATCAGCCATAATCTGCAAGGTATATATGAAAACAGAGGTTAGGAATTTGGGATGTGATAATGGTGCATACTAATAACAGAAAATAGTACAAGAAAGGAAAGAAACCTGAAATTGCATAAAATGATCTTTTCGATCCCTTTTCCTTCTGTCACTTTTATTGTCTTTTTATCCTTAAACATACAGAACCAATGTAAATATTGTATGAAACAAATACAGGACTACCCTAATTTCTAGCTATTGAACACTCACTTTATGTACTGCATTATTCACAGTCTTGATGTGTAAAATGGAAGTCGAAATGTGTTGTGGTGCATGGTAAATGAGAACACTGGGTGGATGGTGATGGTCTATCTCCACCATGTTATTGTCCCCCGTTCTACCTCCTCCTTTCTTCATCGCTCTTCCTGTACATGTTTTTAAGATTAAAATTAAAATTTTTGAATAAATCAACCCCCAAGAAGATGGGTAAGTCACACTCACCAGAGGAATGTAAGAAGACTAAGAGTATAAGAGTTCGCAGATAGATTATCTTCTACTGAGACTTGAGAGATAGATATGTTCTTGGTGAGAGTGATTGTTGTTAGGATTGTGTCTTGTATACTCATTGTTCAGATTAAAAGAAGGTAATATGAAGCACGGATGTCGAAGCATCGAAGCGAGTAGAAGGAGAACAGCAGCAGCAGCAGGTGCAGGCTAGTTGCGGTCGACCGGTCATGGTGACAGTCGACCGCACCCCCCGACCACACCCCCCGATCGCACCCCCGACCGCTCATTGTGCTGGGAAGTCAGAAAGTGGTACGGTCAACCGGTCTTGTTGGACTGTCGACCGCAGCGTCGATTCGTTTTTGGGCTTCGATTTGTTAGGTCGGTTCAGCCCAATCTTCAACTCCAAGTTAGATCGTACGGTTCCTATTCAGTTACTTTTTTTTCAGGGTTATATCGGACGATTGAGGATCAAGATTAGACCTAGGGTTTCTCTCTATTCTTCTATATATATTGTAAACTCTTCTAATATGAGAGGGAGTACTTCATAAATTCTTTTCTTCATTGCAAAGAGAGGCTCGAGAGAGAGATAGTTCTTGGTGGATGAGTTTAATTCCTTGTGTCAAGTGAATCAGTAACTCCTTGTAATCTCTTCTAGTTGAATATCAGATCTCCCTATATTTTCCCCCGGATTAAGCAAAAGCTAACCGGGATAAGTCATCGTTGTTGTGTTTGTGTTAGTTTGGTGGATCTACTTGCTTGCTCAATTTATTCACCTTGTCTACTTCGACTTTCTCATTGCTCTAATTAGTTCCGCTGCGACCAGAGGGCGTTTGTTGATGCCCCAATCCCAACAATTGTAACTCTTGTATCTTTTCTAGTTAAATAATATCACGGTTATTTCTCTTCCGGATTAGGGTACACTTAAACCGGAATAAAATTATGTGCTTTTGTGTGTTTGGTTTGATCTACTATTTGCTTGGTGGTTTGTTCGTAGTGATCGGTTGTCACAAAACTAAGTAGAATTCCTTATAGCTCATATCAGAGCTTCAAGTCGTACATTTTCATAGTTCATGGTTGCTCGAGTTCCTTAGAGAATATGACAGATTCGAGTTTTACGAAGATCAAGCAGTTCGACAGTAAGATCAACTTGAATCTCTAGAAGGTAGACATGTACGACGTACTAATTAAAAACAGCTTGGGTCATGCCTTATATGAAGATAAGAGGAAGCCATCCAACATGAAGTAGAAGTGAGATGTGATTTGTTTGAAAGCCTTAAGTTTAATCATGCTGTCATTGGCGAACGAGGTCAAATGTAACTTTCATGAGAACAAAAGCGCGTGAGTCAATAGGCGAGACACAAAACTGACTACTCGGGGTTTTCATTACTAGATCAAATGTATTGGAAGAAAAAACTATTTCATTTCTTAATGAAAGAAGGTACCGCACTTCAAGATCACATTGTAGAGTTCAATAATGTGTTATTCAAATTGAGGGCAATCAATGCAAATGATCTAAGCGAAGAGGATAAAGCTTTCCACTTGATATATTCACTGGCATATTGGTACGAGCATTTGATAACCACCATGCCATGGGAAAATCTTCTAAGGAGAGTTTTTCGGTGGCCAATGTGATCAAGGGCTTGAAGTATGATGAACTTAGGAAGGAGACACATAAATCAGGGTCTACTTCCATAGGTTGCTTGGCGATAGAGTACTTCAATTAGAATGGAAAGTGCGCACAAGGGTATGATCTGTTTCTACCATTGCAAAAGGAGTGGGTATTATAAAAGG
Organism: Hemerocallis citrina; assembly: GCA_017893485.1. Lineage (NCBI taxonomy): Eukaryota > Viridiplantae > Streptophyta > Magnoliopsida > Asparagales > Asphodelaceae > Hemerocallis > Hemerocallis citrina. The sequence continues at coordinate 139,958,298 of CM030367.1, forward strand.
GATTGTCGCAAGTGGTTGTATTATTAGGGTGCCAATTTAGTCAGCGCCACTGAATTATGTAATAACTTAGACTATCTTCTTGTTTCAAGTTCTTTAAATGTGGATTCTAGCTGGTTTCTTGATTCAGATAGTTCACATATTTGCTTCGAGAGGGAGATATTTTCTACTTACAAGTCTACAACAGAGTATTGTGTGAAAACGGGACTGCTGAGATTTGTGATGTAGTGGGTGATGGAACAGTTGAGTTGGAGATGTCAGATGGAAATGAGTTTATATTAGAGAATGTCATGCATATTCCTAAGCTGGAACAGAATCTTATATCCTTGAGAACTCTAGAAGCATGAGGCTGCAGGTACACAGCTCGAGGTGGAGTTGTATAGATTTGGGAAGGTCGGTGTAAGGTGATGAAGGGAAGGAGAGGTTTTCAACACAACCTTTACAAGCTTTACGAGAACGGAAAAGCATGGCCAAGTGTTTCTAAGACCGACATTCCTTAAGCATTATCTAGTTTGCTGCCACTAGAATTACCAAAGCGAGACCGCGACATTTAAATATCATCGGGAGGTAGAGAGTGCCTCGGGGTAAGTGGAGTTCGTGCGGAGGGTGAAAACTCCATAATAACGCTTACTAGGGTATGCCCTTGAAGGGGACATACTATTATAGAAATAATAGGTAGAGTTACATTCGACTAATAGAAGAAGCCACTCAACCGGGTTGTTTACAAGAGGGAACTAAAAGAGTGCAGATTTGATTAATCACACAAGTATGGAAGCATGTGTATGCAATTAAATGTGGAGATTGTTGTGTTTATATCTTGCATAATGGGTTCGATGTGAAGAGAAGACAGTGAAGTGAGAAAATGAAGGAAGTGTTGTTGGAGGAAGAAGAAGCAGCAACAACAAGCAGTAAGCAACATCAAGTCAGGAGCAGTTGATTGCAATATATGCAGTCGACCATGATTGCTCTCTGACTTTCCCAAGGAATTCATAGTAGTCGACTGCCACTTCGGGCAGTCGACCGCAACTATTGGCAGCGGCAGTTTGGGTTGGGTCTTGGTGATTTGTTTTGGGCCAAACTTCTTCTTCAAGTTATATTGTACGGCTCCTAACGTGTGTCTTTCTTTTCAGGGTATATCGGACAATTATTGTATCAAGACTACAACTTGGGTTCTCTCTAGATCTCTACATAATATAGTAAATCCTCTATGGAAAGGTTAGTACCTCATTGATAGATTTCATTGTAAACAATAGATTATCTTCTAGTGTGAGGCTTGAGAGATAGATAGGTTCTTGGTAAGAGTAATTGTAACTCGTGTATCTTCTCTAGCTGAATAATATCTCGATTATTTCTTCCACTGATTAGGGTTCACCCAAATCGGGACAAAAGTGTGTGCCTTTGTGTATTTGGTTTGATTCAATATTTGCTTGGTGGTTCGTAGTGATCGGTTGTCGTAGAACTCAGTAGAATTCCTAAAACCATCTCCTCTTACTTGTCTTTTCTTAGATTAGACATTTTTACCTATAAAACTAATATAAATAAATAAAGGGCAATGCTAATTATAATACTCTTTTTTCACTACTTTGTTGTTAGGGAATTAAGCGCAGTGTGAAGCGATAACCGATCACAACGAATTAACCAAGCAAGTAGACCTAACCATGCACACAAAGAACATAATTTTGTCCTGGTCCGGACGAACCTAATCCAGGGGAGAAATAACCGAGATTTTATTCAACTAGAGAAGATACAAGAGTTACAATCACTCTCATCAAGAACATATCTATCTCTCAAGCTTTACTAGAAGATACTCTGCTGTTTACACTGAAAACTCTAATATGAAGTACTACCTCTCAATGGAGGTCATTACAATATTATATAGAGATCTAGAGAAATCCTAGGTTGTAGTTTTGATCCAACACCGTTCGATATACCCTAAAGAGAAACTCATATGATAGGAGACGTACGATCTAACTTGGAGAGAAAGTTGGGCTCAAACAGATTCACCCAGAACCAGGCACAAACTGCATCAACGTCGTTGTCGGTCTACTGCTGTCTTGGTTGTGTGCAGGAAAACCATTGCAATCGACAGCAGTCTGCTGCTACTTCTTCCCATTGTTGTTGCTTCTTTCATCTCCACTATTCGCTTTGAACTTCTTCTCACTTCACATGTGTCTCTTCACATGAAATCTCGAATGCAAGACATAAACCCAATATTTTTTACTATTACACTCATATAGATAGAGTCCACAATCAACTATTACCAAAAATAGTTTGCATTGGATTCCACTTTCATAAGTCCACTAGTACCAAAATAGTAAACATAAAATAGTACACTAGTTAACATTTTCAGCCCAAATAATTAACTCCATATCCAACCCCCGCTACCTACTCTACCCTTTCCAGCCATTACACACAAAATTTAAATTCCAAACTCAAGATCAGATCTAAAGGCCTAAGTTACAGTTCATTTGATTCGGAAAAAAATTACACTTCATTAATAATATGTATGATTATAAACCAAGCTAATTAACTCGTAGATTTTTATATTTAAATAGACTAAAGGGCAAAAAAATATCCACGTACATCTAAATAGACTAAAGCACCCTACTGTGCTGATTAACCAATAACTCTTGGCTTCGCACTGTGGGATGACAGGTATTCTCCAATTCGGGCTAAAGGTTGAAGCCAACTTCCTGGCTTCCTATTTCCTGAACCCGAACCCGAACCCAAACCCAAATCCACCCATTTCCTGTTTCCTGTTTTCAAAAAAAGAAGAAAAAAAAAATCCAAACCCGATCAACTTCAACCACAACCCAAACCCACAAGCCCTAACCCAAAACTCACTCCAAACCCAACCGGATCTAAACCAAACCTACAACCCAAAACCTCACTTCTCTCTCCTCCAGCTCGACCGCCGATCGTCGTTGCTGCGGCCGTCAACCGTCGTCCATCGTAAATTATAAAAAAAAAAAAAATAAAAAATAAAAAATAAATTAAAAAAAAAACTCAAGTACTAGTGCACCTATATGGTCCCTTAGTTTCGTCAGTATCTTCCCATGTCCACAAGCTTCCCAGCTACCACCTCCTCCTGCAAGCTTCACAACAGCCCGATGCCTCCTCCTCCTGACCGTCGTAGAACTTCTTTCCCTTCACTCATCCCATCTCTCGACGTTAGCAACAGCAGCACCATCCCAATTCCTACCTCCTCCCTCCTCCGAACTCCAACGACAATAGAAACATCCCAATTCCGACAACAATAGCATCGCCATCATCATTTCGATCCATGTCACAACATCACCAGTCTCATTCCTCCTCATCGTACTCCTTCCCCTACATCTTCTACCATTTCCATTCCTTCAACTTTGACATTTCCTACTCAATGGGCCAATCTTCAGCATTGCCTTGTTCAGCTGGAACTCAAACTCTTGGGCTACTCTGCCAATGCTGACTCCTCTGTCCCTGCATTCTCTGTTACTCCGGGTATGAATTCTTTCTGGATTTTAGATTCTAGTGCATCACTTCATGTTACTAGTAATTATACACTGCTCACCACCAGCACTGCACTTCCCTCTCACTCCCCATAACTTCACACAACCGATGGCTAACTACTTCTCGCTATACACTCATGATCTATTAGCTCTTCCACTCTCACATTGCCCCGTGTTCTTTATGCTCCATATTTATCCATAAACCTTATTTCCATTAGTGCTCTGTGCGAGAGTGGCATTGTAGTTACCTTCTATTCCTATTAAGGATCCACACACTGGACAGGAGTTTGGGCATACTAGTCGACACAATCATTTATATCATCTAAATTTTCTACATGCATATAGATTTAATCCTAGTTTTGTTGTCTATCTGTGGCACAGAAGTTTAGGTCATGTTAGTGAATCTCACTTGAAGAGTTTAGCCCGTGGTGGTGCCCTTGATCATCTTTCTTTTACACATTTATCTGTTTGTCAGGGTTGTACATTAGCCAAACACATAGCACTTCTTTTTCCTAACAAAAACGCTTCTCAGACCACTCATTATTTTCAGCTTGTTCATTCTGATATCTGGGGAATCTCTCATGTACCTTCTAGCAAAGGTTATGATGTTGTTGTTTTTGGATGTGGGAATAACAGATAATGAGTTCTTTCATTGTAGAGGGGAAGCAAATCACAGTCGTCGATATGGTCCTGATGAAAGGCTAATATGTGGTTGGATATTGTGGATCTGGTGGTGGTCAATCACCGCTGAACACCTGCTGCAACAAAGCCTGAAACACCACCGGAGTTTAGAGTGGGATTAGGTGGTACAATTGTGATTACCTGGGAACGGTGAAGGTAGGACTGTATTTATAGGCTAGTGGAAATCTGTTAGGAAAAGATTCCCAGAAACCTAATTTTATTCCGTAGATTAAGGATTTGGTGGGGTAGTTAATCCCTTGATTTTAGGAAATTTGATTATCGGTCATAAATGACTGGTTAACTGCCTCCTGGTGGGCTGAGCGGAAATTGCGAGCCTTTGGAATGCCGACAAACTATCCTCGGGCTTGAGGCCATTGATGAAAACATTATCTTGCTCCTATCTGCCTCATGATCTGTGCTGGATCGAACGGTGGGGCTCAGCCACGATTTTTACTCGTATCCGGTTATCACTATTATGTTAACTTCATATATGACTTTACTCGATACACATGAATTTTCCTAATACAGTACTGATTTGAGATCCTTAACATTTACCAGGTCTTTACGTCCATGATTCACACTTAGTTCAGTGTGTGCATTAAGATTTTCCGGTCAGACGGTGCTTGTGAGTGTAACGCCCTGAACTCCTTGTATGGAGAATTCGAGACACGAGCCAAGACCTTTTCTTCAATCAGTCACAATACACAGAAAAATAGGAGAATTTAAAACTTTTATTCAACACCCAATGTATTACAAGTCTGAATACTATACAACTGCAATACATTACAATAGTGTTACAATAATACCTTTACAATCCCAAGTATTACAACCTTCAGCAAATTACATCAGAGTACAAGGAATGAAGAACAACACTTGGTAACTCTTACTTGAGTGCTTTTTAACTAATAGACAATCCACATACACTTTACAGCGGAACTAAACATGACACTGACTCCTCGCTTTCCTTGCCTTGAGTCCTCCTGAATCTCGCACCTGTACTTCTGCGATCTGGTACCTATTGAAGTGGGGACGTTAGTATTCACTGACGCTTTAAGGCTGATAACATAGCAGCAAATCTCCCAAACAACATACAGAAACATGGCAATTTGTGTCGGTGTAGTTTAAGTATTCGTGAGTGCTATGATTAGAATCTAACGCAATATTAACTAAAACTAGGATGCTCCTATTCTAATGTCAGCAAGTCTCTGAAGCAACATGCAGCCCATACTACATGCTCCCCATCTCAAGCCGTTTCTCCATATGTAGGGATTTGAACCCGCATTATGAATTTTTAATTGTACATAACCTGTTCCTGACAGATACAACGTGACTGATGAGGTTGCAGATACGGTCTAGTCCCGTTACTGCAGTCAATAGTGGTGTCCTTATTTGCTACTATTGCCCAGTCGCACCGGATCCCACTCAAAAACCAGACGAACCCTCGGGATTTCTGCCAACAGGACCGCCCCCTAGCCAGACCGTAGTCCATGGCCTGTTCGCTTCCCCGGCATAGGACCTGACGGAGTTCCGGGGTGCATCCCCTAGCTCCGCCCGACTTATCATGGCACTTCAGGAATTAACAGTGTGAGATACGCAATCCGTGCTCCCAACTCGTGAGAAGCTACCGTACGTATCCCTTTGACGGGAAGGTACAACCCAATAACACCACCTAAGGTCTGCCCCAAGGGACAAGTTAGTCGTAAGGGTCCTCCTACAACCGACTCCTCTCTTTCCAGCAAAAGGTTTAAGTAAATGATCTTTATTAGTCACTACCCTAATGATGTCCCTAACCCTGAACACTCCTAGGGATGACAATATTATAAACACAACATGCTAGGCCTTAAATTAGATTTTGCAAGACAACTCTACTAGGCTGCTCAACCTAGACTTACCAGAATCCCTCAGGATCCGATTCCTGGCCTATCGATCCAAGACCCCGGCAATGCGAACATACATGCATGCCACTACCCTGAACTTGGATTCCGTCTATACTTCAGTCCTCGATCAACCTACACCGGTTAAGATTCGACGGTACACAAGGAGTGACTCCTCCACAGTTCCTTAGGAGTAAGAAAACATATGTCTTGATGGTCGATAGCCCCTAGGGTAATAATATCACCCTAGACGAGCACAACGAACTGTGTACTAGCTAACAAGCTATATACGAGTAACTAACCACATACGAGCCAATAAGCTACGTATGAACCAACAACTACCTACGAGCCAGGCGGGCCTCGTAGGAGATAACAACGTACATACCAGCCAAATAAGCCGCGTATGAGACCAACAGCTACGCACGGGCCGGTCGAGCCGCGTATGAGACAACAACCTACATACGAGCCAAATAAACTACGTATGAGACCCACAGCTATACACGGGCCAGTCGAGCCACATACGAGCACAACCATATGCAAATAATTATACAGGTAATCAAACCTATAAGCAACCAAATGTGCTTACTAACAACTCGATCTTCTATAATTAGAAGCAACAGAGGAATCTACTAATAGTCTATGATAGGCATTCTACCAATGAAAAGCTCGAAGGCGACATAACAACCTTTATCAAACTAACTATTACTAGTGATCTTTCCAATCCTTATTACCCATAAGGATGAGGAATGCCCCCATGATAGGGTCCAATTCCAATTTGAACCTCACACACTAGAACTCATGGTTTCCTTTCAAACGAACTAGAACTATATGTGACTGGATTGTCGGGCTCTCTCTCAAGTCGAGCTAGAATCACCTAGGAGCTAGATGCATGGGTTCATGGTTCCTTTTCAATCTTTCACTACCACGTACAATTCAAGCGCGGTTCTATTAACTAGAACGCTACAATACCCCATTCAAGCATGCATTGCTCTAACTATGTAATTTCAAACAGGGGATTCCTTCTAGGGAATTAACTAGAACTACTTCACAACACAATATTGTATCCATGACATGTTTGGTCCTTCACTAATGCTACAACCACCCCACGTTAGTTCTTTACTACACAATAACTACAACATGATAGTTAATACTACAACTACAATGTGATAGTTACTACTATAACTACAACACGATTAATTTCCTTGCTAAACACTTTAATTACAAGCATGGATACAACCTACGTAGAAAACTACTATAAGTTAAGCATGAATAGCTACTAGATTGGCATGGATACCTCTTACTACTTTAAGCATGGCTAATGCTACCACTTGCCCATGAGTGCCAACAATTTAGCATGGTATACCACTTAAACTTTATTCTACAACAATTCTTAAGCATTGTAGGAACCTACAACAATCTTAAGCATAACATACTACTTAAGTAATCCTACAACAATCTTAGGCATGGTAGGTGATTGAACATTAATCCTACACATTCCTAAGCATGGTATTCAACTTCAATATTAATCTATAGCAATCTAAGCATGGTAGGTGAATTAAACATTAATCCTACAACGATCTAAGCATGGATATGTACTTGGCATAAACCTACAACCTTCCTAAGCATGGTGGATTAATTAAACATTAATCCTACAATAATCTAAGCATGGATATATACTTAGTATAAATCTACAACATTCCTAAGCATGGTAGATTAATTCAACATTAATCCTACAACAATATAAGCATGGATATTTACTTAGCATTAATCTACAACGTTCCTAAGCATGGTAGATGACCTTCCTACCATAATCTAAACATGGTATATATTTTTCCTACAAGGATCCAAGCATGGTGTAAGACTTTCTTACTTATCTTACAACAAAAAAATAGCATGGATTTGCTACCTTAAGCATGGTTTCTATTATGGTTAAAGCAAGAATGTCTATTACTATTTCAACATAAACTTTACTTAAGCATGAATGTCACTTAAACAAGAATATCTACTAACTAAGCATGAATATCATTAAGCATGAACATCTACTAACTTTATTTAGACATAAACATCTACTACAACTTTATATAACATAACATCCACTACAACTTCTTTATTTAAAACATAAACATCCCCTACAACTTTATATAAACATCTACTACTACTACTTTATTTAAACATAAACTTTATTATTACTAGTTAAACATAAAAGAGATCTTTTTAACATTCTACAACTAATAACTTAGATTAGTTTCTTTTTCATAGCATCTACAATGGGTTCTTTTTACTTATGTTTTATAAAAGGAAATAATAACAATAAAATAAAGTAAAGAACCCTCAACTTGGTTCAACCAATCATATGCATATTCTTTAGTCCAAGGTTCAAGTGTATGTTCTACACCCCCAAAATGGGTGTATATACCAAGGTCCATATGCTTATGTATGAGTCCACATTCAAGTCCTACAACCCAAAAATGGGTGTATACCCAAAATCCATATGCTTATGTATTTAGTCCAATAACAAGTCCTACAACCCAAATGGGTGTATACACAAAGTCCATATGCATGTGTTCATTTAGTCCAATTAATAACACAAGAACAACAACTACTACTACAAAGGTTCCATCTTTATGTGTTTAGTTGGCACTACCACTATTTACTTTCTTTCATCCATACAAACTACAACACATACAACAACAACATCACAACAACTCCCCAAAACAAAAGAAAACAAAACAAGGAAGATAAGAAGAAGAAAGAACCAAAACAACAACTCAAAAATCAAAAGCAAGTGGAGAAACCCCACCTAATATTCTTTGATGGAAGGACTTGCTAGCTATACTTCTCCTTCCCCTAAGCTCTTAGAAACTCCTAAGAAGACCTACAAGAAAAACTCTCAAGTTAGAGTGGGTTCTCTCTTTCTTTTCCTTTCCTTTCTTTTCCTTTCCTTTCTTTGTCTTTGTATCTTTGTAAAAAGTGAGACAAGTGGAGAAGGAGGGAGTATTTATAGGTGGAGGAGAGGGTGGAGAGTGAAAAATTGCACACACATAATGCAAAACCCCCCTCCCCTAATCCATGGCCGGTTTTTACCAAGGGAGGTGAGGGTGAGGTGGAGGTATGGTGCTATGGATGAGGTGGAGGTATGGGTGTGAGCTTCGAGAAGAATTCTCCTAATTCTCTCATGCACATTTAGTCTAGGTTAAACACTTATAAAACCCTAACAATCTAATAGGTTTTGTCATAACAAAAACAAGTGTTTTGTCCAAAAATACACAACACACAATTTGTATAAGGTACTAATCGACATACTACATACATGTGTGTATATATATATGTATACCGAAAATCTTCGCATAATCCGTATAAAAATGATTTAATTTCGGAAATAATAATAAAATAAATTTTATTATTAGTTCGGAAGGTCACGGTACCAATTTGATACAATACGGATGTATACTGACCGGTATCTGGGTACAGATAATGTCTATGAACAAACCGGGTGAAAATCACCAAAATATTTCAATTTTGGAATTAAAACAAAATAATAATAAAATAATAATTTATACAATGTAATATCCGTCCGGGATATTACAGTGAGTATACTTCCACAACTATGCGATCAATTCTTCAGTCTCACGGCACCATTTTTCAGCAGTCATGCCCTCACACACATGCACAGAATGGTGTAGCTGAATGCAAGCACCATCACATTCTTGAGACGACTCGCGTCCTTCTACTCTCTTCCTCTGTTCCTCTTCTTTTCTAGGCTGAAGCTGTTATGACTTCTGTCAGCCTCATTAACATCACTTTCTCATTAACATCACTTCCTCCTGGTGGACTGAGCAGAAATGGTGGGCTTGTCGAAGACCCATGAACTGTCCTTGGGCTTGAGCTTGTTCATGAAAACGTTATCTTGTCCCAGTCTGCCTCGTGATTTGTGATGGATCGAACGGTGGGGATCAGCCACGACTTTTACCCATATCACAAGCCCCCCATTCTCGGAGGCGAGCTCTCGGTCGTCTTCGAGTAGGTAATTCGTACAGAAAAATTGTGGTGGCATAAAGACATGTTCACTATGACAGTGTCGAGCTCTCTCCAAGGGCCCAAAATCTGAGCTTGCCGAGGCCAAGGCTCGTATAACACCCCGTGTTAAGAATATATATATATATATATATATAGGAAAAAGGGGTATGAGCAACTTGCTCATTTAGTAAATAAGCAATTGATGATGTGGCATACATGTGATTGGAAAATCATTAAAAGGGTTAGTTGTCCAATGTATCACATGCATGCCACATAATCAATTGCTCATTTACTAAATGAGCAAGTTGCTCATATCCCTTTTACCCATATATATATATATATATAATTAAAGAGAGGCCTATAGAGTTTCCTATGGGAGAATTCCTATGAGATTTGTGGGCCGGTGGGGCCCAGGAGGGCAGACAGCATAATGCTGTCTGTTGCTTGCCCATTTGGGCGTGGTGTCAGGCGGGGCCCACGTGCACAGGAAGGGTTTTCTGCTGTGTGCCTGCGTGCTGACGTAGGGAGTAGGGGGCCCGCCTGTGTGTTTCTCTCGGGAGAAAGACGGAGATATGGGATTTGATTAGTCCCTTATCAGGAGTATTTCCAATAAATTGTGTATATATATATAATTGCCGAGGATTAGAGGTCACCAATCAGCTATAAACCTTTTATGAGGAAAGCTTAAGGTGGGCAATTGTTTGAAAAATTGCAGTTTCAGATCGGAGTGTTACAAATGGTATCAGAGCCGACTTTTGAAACCGAGTGTGGGTAAGTGTGGGTGAGATGTATGCCTGAGATGGAGTTAGCGGATGTATGCCTGAGATGGAGTTAGCGGATGTATGTCTGAGATGAAGCTAGTGGATGTGTGTGTCCCAGGTAGGGGCTGTACAGCTAGCAAAATTAGGGTACTCCACTCCACATCGGCTAGAAAGGAAGATCCTGCGCTATGTTGCATGCCCTGACTTTAGCGAGGATGCTGAATTCTTAAGGTGGGTGTCTGTAACACACCATGTTAAGAATATATATATATATATATATATATATATATATATATATATATATATATAGGATGCCGAATTCTTAAGGGGGGTGTCTGTAACACCCCGTGTTACTGAATTCTTAAGGGAGGTGTTTGTAACACCCCGTGTTAAGAATATATATATATATATATATATATATATATATATATATATATATATATATATATATATATATATATATATATAAATATATATATAAAATTAATTAATTAATTAATTAAAGAGAGTCCTATAAAGTTTCCTATGAGAGAATTTCTATGGAATTTGTGGGACGGTGGGGCCCAGGAGGACAGACAGCATTCTGCTGTCTGTTGCTTACCACGTGGGCGTGGTGTTAGGCGGGGCCCACATGCACAGGAAGGGTTTTCCGCTCTGTGCTTGCGTGCTGACGTGGAGAGTAGGGGGCCCGCCTGTGTGTTTCTCTCGGGAGAGAGAGAGAGACAGAGATGTGGGATTTGATTAGTCCCATATCAGGAGTATTTTCAATAAATTGTGTATATATATATAATTGCCTGGGATTAAAGGTCACCAATCAGCTATAGAACCTTTTATGAGGCAAGCCTGTGGTGGGCAGTTTTTAGAAAAATCGATGTTTCGGACCGGGGTGTTACAGCTCGAGCCATAAATGATAAGACATCGGGTGCGGCCCTCGGGGTCGAAGTACCTAGCTGAGGGGCTAGGCCCGATGGGGGGAGTCAAGGAGAGATGAGTAATAGAATCAGAGTCAGACCACCATTTGGAGACGCTGAGATGAGGGCCATGTTTGCGGAGAAATCTGCAATGGCCCTCGGAGTCGGAGCGCCGTTTTGAGCTGCTAAGATAAGCGCCATGTGTGTGGAGAAATCTGCAATGATCTCGGAGTCTGATATGGCTAAAAATGGGGTTAAATCAGAACCGTCCAAATCAGGCACGAATCTTGAAGCCCAGGAATAAAACGGTAATTTCACCTACCAAGGGGTCTGAAGCGGGTACGGGTTTTCTTCCTCGAAAACCCACTAACCCGCAAACGGATCCATCTCAATAGGGTGTGGGTCTCAACCCACAGCAAACCCGGTCCAGAAAGGATAGGATTAGGGTTTCTGATTAAATCCTAATCAACGACCCTGATTCATGTCTATCCTTTCACTGGGAATTAGGGATTACATTCCTTATCTAACCACAGGGATTATATTCCTAATCTGATCCCAGCGGCGCCTATAAATACCCCCCATCCATCTCCATTAAGGGATAATCAATCTTTTGCCAGTTTTTACGCTCTTTCATAATCTTCCCTGATTACTGACTTGAGCGTCGGAGGGTGCGTCGCCGGGAACAACCCCGGTGTCTCGCACTTTTTGCAGGTGTACGGCGGGAGTCAGCGTTAAACTCCGGCAGAACAGGTAACAGGTTTGTTATTCAAAAGTTTTCCAAGAATCCACAAATACTATCTGTTTGCCCCCATACCAGATTTAGTGGCAACAGATTGGCGCCGTCTGTAGGAAGCTAACGAATAGCTGCCTCCCCTCTTCCCATAGAACAGATCTTCTCCAGCCATGCCTCCTAGGAAAGCCAGATCCAGAGGGTCCAACCGAGGACCCAACCCCGATCAGCAACAGGAAGTTCCCCCTCAACTCGCTTAACAGCAAGGGCAACTTCTTCCTCAAGCGGAGGATCCACTCCAACAGGACTTGCCTGCTCCTCAGAACCAACAACCTCCTAAGGGTCCCAATCTGCAGAAACAGCCTCTCCATCCGGACCACGTCTCCATCCACAATGCCTCTTCGGACTCTATGGCCTCCCATAATCCCCGAGCTTCCGACCTCCGCAACACCGTCCTCAATCGGCAGAAGGATGAGGATCTTCGCCGCCGTCTGGATGAAAAGCGGGCCCGAGAGGGAGCCTCCCGCCAACACTGTCCGGATGAGCGATCTCCTTATCGCCGAGACAACAGAAGGTCCCCTATCCAAAGGGGGCGGAGAGAGTCCCCCGAGCATCACAGGAGGAGACCCCATTTCCCTGTCGGTCGGCACCATCCTAGGAACGATGAGGCACCCATCACCCGTGCCGAGTTCCAGCAGTTTCAAGCGACCATCCTACAAGCTCTCAATCTCCGTCCTAACACCAATGCTCCAAAGATTCCCTCTCCTCCGCCGGTCCGAAGTCCTCGCCGACGGTCCCCAACTCCTCCTCCCACTCATAGCAACTCCCGGTATATGCCAAGTCCTCGCCGCTCCAGGAGCAACCGACGTCGTAGCCCCCGCTCTCCCTCGTATGAAAACGAGTCTAGAGGCTCGGCCGATTACCGCCGAAGGGATGACGCTTTTTGCCGCCGTCTCCACGAAATGGAGAGGTGCTTGGGTTAGCTAGACCGAGAAGAAGAGATTAGAGGAAGGGCCCTACGTCCTAGTAGACCTCCTTTTTCTTGAACCATAATGGATGCACCTGTACCAATCGGCTTCAAGCCTCCTCAATTCGAGACTTATTCCGGGGAGACTGACCCCGTCGATCACATCGAAAGCTTCAAGACCCCCGTGCTCATCCATCAAGCTTCCGATGCTCTGTTCTACAAAACCTTCCCCGCAACTCTCAAGGGCCCAGCTTGAGAATGGTACTCTCGCCTTGCCCCATCCTCAATATTCTCCTTCGAGCAATTTGAGACACTCTTCGTCACCCACTTCGTGAGTAGCCGCAGAACTGAGAAGACCAGCATTTCGCTACTCTACCTCCACCAGAAGAAGGGTGAGAAGTTGAGAGACTATGTGAAAAGGTTCACAGCTGAAGCCAGGTCCATAGCATCCCTCGACCAGTCGGTCGCAGCAGCAGCATTTCAATCCAATGTCCTCAACTCCAGCCTCCGCTCCTCCCTCGCCAAGAAGCCCCCACAGAACTTTTCTGACCTCCTCCTCCGAAGTGAAAAGTATATTCGGGCCGAAGAAGCCGAGCACCGCCCCAACTTGGAGGGGTCTTTCTCCGGGTCTAAGAGAAAGGGAACAGAAGAGGAAGGAGCCAAGAAGCTCCAAAAGGATAATGCCGGCCAGCGCCGACCTCCCCCTAGATTCGAGAAATTTACTCCTCTCACCACCAATGTTTGTACCATTCTAATGGAAGTTGAGAAGGAAGGGATCATACCTCCTGCTTCGAGGATGAACACCCCCGCCAAGAAGAGGGATAAAGAGAAGTGGTGCCATTATCATCGAGACCATGGGCACGACACCAATGATTGTCGGGCCCTAAAGAATGAGATAGAAGCCCTCATCCAGAGGGGGCAGCTAACTCGGTTCGTGAGAAAGGACCGAGCCGACCTTCCTCCCCTACCTCGGGGGGCTAATAAGCATCTGGAACACGGTGAAATGCCCGACTTCGAAGAGGAGCGTGTCCTACACCTCATTCATGGGGGCCCAATGGGGGGCTCCTCAAACTCCTCTCGAAAGGTGTTCATTAGGGAAGTCAATTCGGTTCGCGCCACCCCTCCTTCCAAAGGCCTCGGAGTGCCCGTCACATTCTCGGATGAAGATCTTAAAGGTGTCCGCACCCCCCATTGTGACGCACTCGTCATCAATCTCCACATGGCGAACTTCAAAGTGGAGAGGATCCTAGTGGACAACGGCAGCTCTGTTAACATCCTCTTCCTCGCCACTTTTAAAGGCCTCAAGCTCTCCCGAGACAGACTCAAGCCTGCCGGCAACACGCTCCATGGGTTCACGGGAGTGCCAGTGACTATTGAAGGGGTGATCACCCTCGATGTAACCACTGGCAAAACTCCTGCTACCCGAACGGAGTCGATGGACTTCATGGTCATAGATGTTCCTACAGCTTACAACGTCATTCTGGGTCGGCCCGGCCTAGCTGCCCTCGAAGCCATCCCTTCTGCCTATCACCTCAAGATGAAGTTTCCCACTCGGGCCGGAGTAGGGGAAGTAAAAGGCAATCAGGAAACGGCCCGCAAGTGCTACATGAATTCTACCCTCGGTCCGGTCCTCTCCCTAGAAACCCTGGAAATCCCCCAAGATGCTGCCCGACCAACGTCCGAGCCGGTGGATGAATTGGAGGAAGTGCTCTTCTCTGAGCAGGATCCAACTCGAAAGTTCTTTGTTAGTAAGACCCTCCCATCCGCCCTATGCTCAGGCATAATTCAGTGCATCCGAAGGAACCGAGACCTCTTTGCTTGGTCAATTGCAGACATGCCCGGAATTTTCGAAGAGCTCTTGGTCCACCACCTCAGCGTTGTTCCGGGGTCCAAACCGGTTCAACAGAAGAGGCGTAAGTTCGCCCCCGAGCGCCAGCTAGCTATAAAAGAGGAGGTGGACAAGCTCTTGAAGGCCCGGTTCATACAAGAGGTGAACTATCCCGAGTGGTTGTCGAATGTAGTGATGGTGAAGAAGTCCAATGGGACTTGGAGGATTTGTATCGATTTTACCGATCTCAACAAGGCCTTCCCCAAGGATCCCTTCCCTCTTCTGAGTATTGACACTCTGATTGATGCCACCTCGGGACATGAACTCCTCAGCTTCATGGATGCCTTGTCAGGCTACAACCAGATTCGGATGTTCCCTCTGCACATCCCGAAGACCTCATTCGTGACCGACCAGGGCCTCTAGTGCTACAGGGTTATGCCCTTCGGTTTGAAGAATGCAGGCGCAACACATCAATGCATCGTCAACAAGGTTTTCCAAGCTCAAATCGGCCGGAATATGGATGTGTATGTTGACGACATGCTCGTAAAAAGCATCCGAGGAGCCGATCATGTGACTGACCTACAGGAGGCGTTTGATGTTCTGAGAAAGCACAACATGAGACTCAATCCGAACAAGTGTGCGTTCGGTATCTCGTCAGGAAAGTTCCTCGACTTCATGGTCAGCCAACGAGGAATTGAAGCAAACCCTGAGAAAATCAAGGCCATATTAGACATGGCCCCTCCCAAGAATGTTAAAGAAGTTCAGAGGTTGACAGGCCGCCTAGCCACCATAGGGCGTTTTCTCTCGAAGTCTGAGGAGAAATGTCTCCCCTTCTTCAAGGCCCTTAGGGGGGCTAATGGTTTTGAATGGGGGCAGCAACAACAGGAGTCGTTCGACCAGCTCAAGGCTTACCTCGTCAACCCCCCTCTCCTCAGCAAACCCATTCTTGGTGAACCCCTCTACCTCTACCTGGCAGCCTCCGAACAGACCCTCAGCGCCATTTTAGTAAGGGAAGAAGACCGGGCTCAAAAGCCCATCTACTATGTGAGCAAAGTGCTTCGGGAAGCCGAGCTCCGCTACCCGAGGATAGAAAAGATGGCTTATGCCCTGGTGATGGTCGCGAGAAAGCTTCGCCCGTATTTTCAGTCCCACTCGGTGGTCGTTCTTACCGACCAACCGCTGAAGCAAGTGCTTCACAAGCCGGAGACCTCCGGTCGTCTTATGAAGTGGTCTATCGAGCTGAGCCAGCATGATATAACTTATCAGCCTCGGACCGCAATCAAGGCTCAGGCCTTAGAAGAATTCATAGTTGAAAGTACCATCCCCGAGTTTAGCCAAGCAATGAAGGGACCACCTGTCTGGTCGGTTTATGTGGATGGATCCACCTGCAATGAGGGAAGCGGAGCTGGGGTCATTCTGGCGGGACCAGATGACTTCATCCTTCAATACTCCCTCCGTATCAACTTCAAGGCCTCAAACAACGAAGCAGAATACAAGGCACTCATAGCCGGCCTTAGAATGGCTCGCAATGCAGGGGCGCAATGCCTCCGGATCTTTAGCGACTCTCAGCTAGTCGTAAATCAGGTCCTCGGCGAGTATGAAGCACGTGACGACAGGATGGTTAAATACTTAGCCAAGGTCAGGAGCCTCATGGCACTGTTTGAAGAAGCCCTCATCCAACGAATACCCTGGGAAGAAAATGCTCAGGCTGACGCCCTCTCCAAACTAGCCTCTTCCTCCCTTCAAGGTCTCGAGCAAACCGTCTTGATAGAGGTCCTCCTGAAGCCAAGTATAGAGGATGAAACTTCAAACTCTATAGAGTCGCTGCCTGTCCTGCTTGAAGATAACTGGATAAAGCCCCTCGTTGAATTCTTGAGGGACGGGCTCCTCCCCGAGGATCCTAAGGAAGCTCGAAAAGTGAGAACCTGAGTCGAGCGTTACACACTAATTGGAGGAATCCTATATAAACGCTCCTTCACACAGGTAGATGGCAGGCCTTACCTGAGATGCCTCTCCCCCGAACAGGCCGACTATGCCCTACAAGAACTTCATGAGGGCATCGGCGGGGCACACTCGGGGTCCAGATCTCTGGCCCGCAAAGTGTTGAATTACAGATATTTCTGGCCCACTTTCCTCCGAGATGCCGAACGACACGTTCGGCAATGCAGCTCTTGTCAGAAGTACTCTGAAATCCGATGCCTCCCACAAGCTCCACTCACTTCCCTATCAAGTCCTATCCCCTTCGCAATATGGGGAATGGATTTACTAGGGCCATTCCCACCTGCTCCCGGCCAGTTCAAATTCTTAATCGTGGCAATCGACTACTTCTCAAAATGGATAGAGGCCGAACCCTTGGCCACGATCACCGAGAACAAGGTAGTCCAGTTCTTTTGGAAGAGCGTGATCTACCGATTCGGCGTCCCTCGGGTCCTCATAACAGACAACGGAACCTAGTTTACTAGGGCTGCCTTTCGGGCCCTATGTGAAGACCTCGCCATCCAGCACCGATTCTCCTCCGTTTCCCATCCCCAGTCGAATGGCCAAGTCGAGAATGCTAACCGACAGATCCTCTCCGGCATTAAGAAGAGGTTGGATAAATGTTCCAAAGGCTTATGGGTCGATCAGCTTCCCAACGTGCTGTGGAACTACCGCACCACAAAACGGACCCCCACAGGAGAGTCTCCGTTCAATCTCACCTATGGGTCCGAAGCTATGATCCCCCTAGAAGTTGGTATACCCTCTCATCGTCTAATGGCTTATGAAGAAGAACAGAATGCCAGAGAGCTCCGAGCAAATTTGGACCTAATTGATGAGATCCAAGAAAGAGCTGCCATTCGTCAACAAAGCTACCGAAGAAGGATCGAATTGGCGTACAACAAAAGAGTTCGTCCTACCGACCTCAAAGAAGGGGACTTGGTCCTCAGAAAGCTAGCCATCTCTTTCCCCGGACAGAAAAGCAAACTAGCTCCAAATTGGGAGGGACCCTATAAGATCGCAAAAGTGGTTCGGCCCGGCACATACAGACTAGAAGATCTCGAAGGCAGGGAGATCCCCAGGACTTGGAATGCCGGCCATCTCTTAAAATACCAAGAGAGAGCACCAACGCCTCTCTAAGTATTTCGGGATGTCGAACCGTTCCACTCCTATTACTTGTAATGTTTTTCTTTTATTTCTATCTTGTAATAACGGCTCGCAACTTTAGAAGCAGCCGACCATTAGTCATCAATAAAGAAAGCTTTTTCATATTTTACTTGTAAAAATTGTTTACAACTCTCTGCCTTTGCTCTTCACTCTACCGATGGTTCGGAGTCCAACACTTGGCTCGATTCTACTTCGCAAGTTCGCTCGTAAGCAAGCTAGAAGTAGGTCGTCATTCGGAACTGCTCCTACAACCGTTGAACAACTCTACTGATGGTTCGGAGTCCAACACTTGGCTCGATTCTACTTCACAAGTTCGCTCGTAAGCAAGCTAGAAGTAGGTCGCCATTCGGAACTGCTCCCACAACCATTGAACAACTCTACCGATGGTTCGGAGTCCAACACTTGGCTCGATTCTACTTTGCAAGTTTGCTCGTAAGCGAGCTAGAAATGGGTCGCCATTCGGAACTGCTCCCACAACCGTTGAACAACTCTACTGATGGTTCGGAGTCCAACACTTGGCTCGATTCTACTTCGCAAGATCGCTCCTAAGCGAGCTAGAAGTGGGTCGCCATTCGGAACTGCTCCCACAACCGTTGAACAACTCTACCGATGGTTCGGAGTCCAACACTTGGCTCGATTCTACTTTGCAAGATCGCTCCTAAGCGAGCTAGAAGTGGGTCGCCATTCGGAACTGCTCCCACAACCATTGAACAACTTTATCGATGGTTCGGAGTCCAACACTTGGCTCGATGCTACTTCGCAAGATCGCTCCTAAGCAAGCTAGAAGTGGGTCGCCATTCGGAACTGCTCCCACAACCGTTGAACAACTCTACCGATGGTGCGGAGTCCAACACTTGGCTCGATTCTACTTCGCAAGTTTGCTTGTAAGCGAGCTAGAAGTAGGTCGCCATTCGAAACTGCTCCCACAACCGTTGAACAACTCTACCGATGGTTCGGAGTCCAACAGTTGGCTCGATTCTACTTCGCAAGTTCGCTCTTAAGCAAGCTAGAAGTGGGTTGCCATTCGGAACTGCTCCCACAACCGTCAAGCAACTCTAAAGGTGGTTCGGAGTCCAGCATTCGGCTCGACTGCGCTCACTTAATACCCCGAGCCGAGCGGACGAGGAACCGACCTCCACATATGGAGAAAAATTCCGTCGAACCAATTTTGCCGGTAGATCATCTCAAAATGTGTACTAGAACGTGATGAACGGATCAGATCGTGTCACGTATCCACAAAATGATAAGATAGTGTTTTCTGGGAACTCATGCCCCCCACCTCGTGATGTGTGCCACGATCGTGATCGACCGTCTAGATTGAGCCACGTGGACTGCATGTGAAATCCGAGCTATCGCACCACGGAAGTGCAAAGTCGCCTCGGTATACTCCGAGCAAAAAACTAAAGTTCCACAGCTAAAACACTCGAAGAAGATAACTGTGGGTCCTTATGGTTCGGTTTCAAGAGTAAGGCAACTACGGCACAACAATGAGCAAAGCAACCTCGATTTTATTGAAAAAACAACTTGATAAATTTACAAGGCATGTCATTACAACAAGGAAAACGACGCAAGTCTAAAGCTCGATGCAACTCGTTCAGCGCCTCCTCAGAACAGGGACGTTCCGATTTAGAGACAATCGGGGTTTTCGTCTTTTCATCTCCGAGCTTGTCTCTAGGCCGACGAACTGGGACGCCGCTTCGCCACTAAGCCTAACGGTGGCTCCGACCGAGGCTCCACTCGAGCTAATAGCTACTCCGCTTTGTGCGTCGGCTGCGGTCCGACCAATGACTTGAGGATGAGTCGCGAGCTCGTAAAAGGAGATCCCTCGCTCTCTCTCCTCGCGAGTGCACAAGGTGCTGCGGACATTAGTCCTCATAGGCTGAGGCTTCAGACGAGCCACCTCCTCCTCAAGCTCAACGATCCTGTCTTTCAGAGTGTCGTCCTTCACCATTATCTTGAATCGAGGGAGTTTTGCCGAACTGGGGCACTCAGCGCTATCGGATATAATGCGACGTAAGTTAGTCACCTCGATGCTTTTGTCGACCGTGACCCACTGCAGCTGCTCGAACTTCTTCGCGAGCTCATCTCGCTCGGCCAGCACCAGGGCTAGCTCTGCCTCCTTCGCCGAGAGCTCCTCCTCGACTATCCGAAGATGGTGCACCTCGGCCAGCAACTCGCTGTTCTTCCTCTCCACGTTGAGCGACACCCTCTTGATCAGCTCGATTTCACCCTCGAGACGAGCCTCGTGAGATTGCTTGAACAACTCGGCACGATGCCGAGCTGCTACGGTATTTAGGGCATGCTCGAGGATCTGAAATACAAGAACGTCACAATGGGAAGACTACAGACCGACCCAAACACTTAGACAAATTTGAAATAAAATTTTCATTCATAAGAGAAGAGGCGGTGGCCAGTTCGCAAAAAGGCGTTACATTTTTTGAAAAGAAAAAACAAAATTACAAAAAGACGAGGAGATCAGGGGTCCACCTGCGTCGTCGGCTCGACCACAGGCGCTTCGCCAGACGGCCCCTCATTTCTCACCCCGGCCTGGGGGTTGGTCACCACAACCTCGGCGACCACCTCCTCGTCGTCGTCGCCCTCTCCCTCGTCACCTTCCTCCTCTTCACCTCCCTCCTCCTCGCCATCTGATGCAGATCCGGGCCACAGCTTGTAGCCAACCCGCTGAAAGCCGGGGACGCGGTCCTGAACGTGGTCGAGTGCCCTCTAGTAGGACTTCTCCATGTTCGTTGCCATATGCACCTTCGCCTCGGCCTCGACCTCGGCCCTGATCTTCATTGCCAAGGTGTCCTTCTCTACCTTTGTCTTCGCCAGAGCCTTAGTCGATGCCGCCAGCTCCTCGGCAGCCTTAGTGACCTTGGCGACCTCTTCGGCGAGCCGCCCCTTGGTTCGCTCCAGGTCTGCCTCAAGGTCGGCGACCCGGGCCTCCAAGCCATCGGCTCGCCTCTGCTCTGCTTCGAGCTGCCGAACTGCCTTCACCTTGTCCGCCCTGTCTTTATCACTGGCGGCCTTCAACTCCTTCTCCTGTTCGGCGAATGCTTCAAGGAGATGGTTGAAGTGACAAGTGGCCTGCCGAAACAAAAAGATAGTAAGAATAAAGTAAGAGCCGAACGGCAGACTTAAAGAAATTCTGCAGAAAAAGTACGCGCAACTTACCGATACGAGCGACCAAGCGACCTCATAAGTGTCGTTGCCAACCGTCCCCGCCTTCAGCGCAGCTCGATCCTTCGGGGTCACCAAGTGCTTGACGGCCTGCATGGACATCTGCGAATTTCCGAGGAAGCCATCGTGTTTCTTGACTCGCCAGTCCGGGACGAACAGTTGCTTATGCTGCTCGGTCAAGATCACCTCGGCCTGAGGGGTCAGCGGCGGAGCCTGAAGCGACAGCACCGCCGAGACGTCGAAGGCCTCACCGGCCATGGTAGATGTAGCAGGAGCCGAGGGGTCGGCGACAACAACCACTGTTGGCAAGGGGACCTCAGCGACGGGGGGAGGCGGAATAACTGCCAAAGCAACCTTAGAGGGCCGACCTGACGAAGCAGTCGTGCTCGGCCTCTTCCTCTTCCTCTTCCTTCCATCGGCAACTTTGCCTCGCACATTCATCATCGCCAAAAAGTCCATCTTCGGCGCTTCTGTACCAAACAACAAACAAATTGAAAGTCAGTGAAACGAGCTAAAAACTTAGAAAGAAAGAAAAAAAAATATATTGCGAGAAGTCAGGACCGTACTCGGGTCGATCGGACTAAGGCCTGACCCGTGTAGCACCTCCTCGATCATCTCCCTCCAGCTCAACATCGGGAGGGCCATGATCTTCCCCACCACTTCCTCCTCGGCCGCAGTCAGTACCGGGTCAGCCCTCGCGAACTTTGGCACCTCTACTTTCCACTGAGTCGGAACCTGCAGCATCGAGGGCTCCGTCAACAAGAACTTCTCCTTCCAACCTTTGATCGAGTTTGGGTTCTCTATAATTCGAACGCCTTTCCTCGGCGCCAGGTAGTAACGATGCTCGGTCTTGTGCATCCGGTGAACCCGATACATGCTCCGAAAGATCGTCAGGTCTGGCTCGACCTCAGTGTTACGGCACTGCAGCAGGAAGGCATTCACATGGTGCCAGGTGTTCGGCATGAATTGGGTCAGCGCAAGGCAGTACCACCCGAGGACCTCAAGAATGAAGGGGTGCAGGGGAAAGCGCAATCCGGCGTTCAGTGAGTCGTAGTCGAACATACACATATCCGACGATGACAGTTTGGAGTTCGCTCGCATCCCAGGGCCGGGGAGAATCAGCTTGTACTCCAGAGGGATGGCGAACCCTTTTCTGATCCGGAGCAGGTCCTTCTCGGATAGCACCGATCTAATCTCGTCCGCCTCGGTGGTCAGAACCGGGTTGTTCTCCTCGTAAACTTCCGACTGACCTATGATCGCCTTCTTCATGAGGTTGCCCTCGTATTGCCTAACCCCAGCATGCCTGGACAGTACACAAGGGTACCGGCCCGACTCAGGGGCTTGCCTCGGGGTCTCCACAATCTCCTCGACTAAAGGAGATTGGGCCACTACCCTCTTCTTCTTCTTCTTCCTCGCCTCGGCCACGGACGGCTCGACCACCTGCTTCCCCTTCCTTTGGATCTCCATCTGCCTCCTCTCCTCGGCACCACTATCGCCCGAGGACGAGGCCTCACTTCCCGAGTCTACCCTTGACATCTCTAGAAAAAGGCTAAGGCAAGTAAACTGACCTTGATGTGACGTGCCCTTGAAGTGACGTTCACGGTCGGAATAAGTTCGCCGGAAATCACCTGGCTCACGCGACAGCTAACGCAACCGCCTTGCAGCAAAAATCGCCGCTAGCAGAGAACGCAGAGAGTAAAAGTGAAAGCTTGGAGTAAAAAATGAGAAATGAGCTTGGGGGTGGGGGAGTGAGAACTTATAACCCCAGTGTGACGTTTGGGCTTCCTTGGGAATTTAAAAAGCCCACTAAGAAGCCAAAGCGCCAAAGCGGAGTGTTGCAACGTTTCGAAACAAAGACTCCTCAAATCGCTTAAGTCCACGACTCAGCCACGGGTGTGCCTAGCCGAGCTACCAAACAGCTTGGCTAAGCAGCCGAGCTACTAAGTCGGAGGGTGGTGACGCTCCAAAGCCAGGACTCTTCAAAACGTCTAACTCCATACCTCGGCTAACAGCACCGAGCTTCCGAACCGAGGGGACGAGGAACCGACCCTCATATATGGAGAAAAATCCTTCCGAGGCTGAATCACCATCGGATCTCTCCAAAATTTGTGTCAAAACTCGATGGACGGTTCAGAATGTGCCACGCCCACAAAACGACAAAATAACGTTTTCTCGTGATCTGAACCTGTCCTTGTGATTCACGCAATGATGGACGCTCCAGATCTGGCCACGTGCACCTTCCGAGCTGCTGGCCACCGGTTTGCCTAGCCGAGCTACCGAACAGCCTGGCAAGACTGCCGAGCTACTGAGCCAGAGGGTGGCAATGCTTCAAATCCAGAATGCTTCGAAACGTCTAACTCCATACCTCGGCTAACAGTACCGAGCTTCCGAACCGAGGGGACGAGGAACCGACCCTCGTATATGGAGAAAAATCCATCCGAGGCTGAATCACCGTCGGATCTCTCCAAAATTCGTGTCAAGACGCGATGGACGGTTCAGATTGCACCACGCTCACAAAACGACAAAATAACGTTTTCTCGTGATCTGAACCCAGTCCTTGTGATTCACGCAATGATGGATGCTCCAGATCTGGCCACGTGTACCTTCCGAGCTGCTGGCCACCGGTTCGCCTAGCCGAGCTACTGAACAGCTTGACAAAGCCACCGAGCTACTGAGTGGGAGGGTGACGACGCTTCAAAACCAGAACGCTTCAAAACGTCTAACTCCATACCTCAGCTATTAGCACCAAGCATCCGAGCCGAGGGGACGAGGAACCGACCCTCATATATGGAGAAAAATCCTTCCGAGGCTGAATCACCGTCGGATCTCTCCAAAATTCGTGTCAAAACTCGATGGACGGTTCAGAATGCGCCACGCCCACAAAACGACAAAATAACGTTTTCTCGTGATCTGAACCTGTCCTCGTGATTCACGCAATGATGGACGCTCCAGATCTAGCCACGTGTACCTTCTGAGCTACTGGCCACCGGTTCGCCTAGCCGAGCTACCGAACAGCCTGGCAAGACCGCCGAGCTACTGAGTGAGAGGGTGGCGACGCTTCAAAGCCGGAACGCTTCAAAACGTCTAACTCCATACCTCGACTATCAGCACCGAGCCTCCGAACCGAGGGGACGAGGAACCGAACCTCACATATGGAGAAAAAATCCGCCGACCTTCCTCAGCCGTTGGATCTTGTCAAAAAACGTGCTCGACGTAATGGATGGCTCAGATCTTGCCACGATCACTAAACAACAAGATACCATTTTTTGGGAATCCGCGCTGAGATGGACGCTCAGGATCACGCCACGTAGTTCGGCTGATTCCGAGCTATGTACCGAGCTGCCGAGCCGAGGGGACGAGGAACCGAACCTCATATATGGAGAAAAAATCCGCCGACCCTTCCCAGCCATTGGATCTTGTCAAAAAACGCGCTCGTCGTGATGGACGGCCCAGATCTTGCCACGTTCGCTAAACGACAAGATAGCGCTTTTTGGGGATCCGCGCTGAGATGGACGCTCAGGAACACGCCACGTAGTTCGGCTGATTCCGAGCTAGGTGCCGAGCTGCCGAGCCGAGGGAACGAGGAACCGACCCTCTTATGCAAAGAAACTATCTTCCGAAGAACGCGGATCATTCGATCGCCCAGAAAATCGCGCTCGACGCTGATAGAGGGCCCAGATTGCGCCACACCATAAATAGGTTTTGAAAATTAGTTTTTATTTATTTTAATCGTTTTATTTATTTAAAAATTTCGAAAAAATTACTAAAAATTTAAGAAAATTAACTGGAAATTCTAGAAAATAATTATAAATTCGGGGGGAGTATTTTTGAGCCCCTGAACAAACAATTATTGCCTAGAATGTGTTGTTAAGACCCCCCGAACGACTGGTTAACACATCGCAAAATCGAATAAATAATCCGAAAAAATAGATAAAAACCACCAAATATCCAAAGAAGCTCAAGAACATCTTGAAAAATCACCTCACTACCTCCTTCGAGATTCAAAACCCTCCATTTGGACTCCGATACAACTCCACTAGCCATTAAAAATAGTAAAACTACCCCTCAAAGGCTGATCAAACTCAGTCTTTAAGAGTGGGGGGCTCGTGATATGGCTAAAAATGGGGTTAAATCAGAACCGTCCAAATCAGACACGAATCTTGAAGCCCAGGGGTAAAACGGTAATTTCACCTACCAAGGGGTCTGAAGTGGGTACGGATTTTCTTCCTCGAAAACCCACTAACCCGTGAACGGATCCATCTCAACTGGGTGCGGGTCTCAACCCGCAGCAAACCCGGTCCAGAAAGGATAAGATTAGGGTTTCTGATTAAATCCTAATAAATGGCCCTGATTCATGTCTATCCTTTCACTGGGAATTAAGGATTACATTCCTTATCTAACCACAGGGATTACATTCCTAATCTGATCCCAGTGGTGCCTATAAATACCCCCCATCCATCTCCATTAAGGGGTAATCAATCTTTTGCCAGTTTTTACGCTCTTTCATAATCTTCCCTGATTACTGACTTGAGCGTTGGAGGGTGCGTCGCCGGGAACAACCCCGGTGTCTCGCACTTTTTGCAGGTGTACGGCGGGAGTCAGCGTCAAACTCCGGCAGAACAGGTAACAGGTTTGTTATTCAAAAGTTTCCCAAGAATCCCCAAATACTATCTGTTTGCCCCCACACCAGATTTAGCGGCAACATAGCGGTAGACCATTTTGAGGCACTAAGACGAGAGCCATGTTTGTAGAGTAATCTGCAAAGGCCTCGGAGTCGGAGTGCCATTATGAGACCCTAAGACGAGAGCCATATTTGTGGAGAAATCTGCAGTGGTCTCAGAGTCAGAGTGCCATCTTAAGATGCTTAGACGAGGGCCATGTTTGTGAAGAAATGCATGGATTGGACAATAGATGGTCGTATGGGTACCCGCCGAAGAAGAAGTCGAAGCCTAAAGACTTGACTTCGAAGGAGTACACCGAGTTTTCAAGGTTGCTTGAAGGTGGAAACTACATGGATTGGACAAAAGTGACAGAAGGAATGCTGTCCAGGTGTGGCCTGAGCCCCTTCATTCTTCGTAAGGCCTTTCTTCCTGTCCTCGTGTATTTTTTCTTATTTGATGTTGACACATTCGCTCTCATGCAGCCGTGGTTGACAACGTTGCTGCCTTGATCCTAAAGTCATCGGGGATAAAGGTTGATGACCTTAAAGGTAAGAGGGTTGTCGAAGCATCTCCGGGAGGGGCGGTCGGTCAGAGCGAAGAGATCGATGGACCTGAAGATTCATGACCCCGAGGATTCTCCGAGAGACCAATCGAGCGAAAGATCACTGAAAGCCACAGAAATAGCAGAGTCTACCCTTCCACCGATCCACCCAGTACTACAAGTCCTTATTCCTGGTCATACCGAGGAGACTTTTAGGCCTGATTGGTCTGTGAAAGGGGATAGATTCTCCGATGGAGTCTCGAGTAGCTCTCAAAGTGGTAGACAACATTGCCCCGCCGAGGGACAAAAAGACTATCAATCGGGAGACCACTGCCTCGAGCTATTTGAGGTTCGCCCAACGTTCCGTCATGGTAGGTGTTTAACATAGGTGGTGTGTTCCCATTTTCGCATTTGAGATATATTCTGATTACTTTGTCTTCTCACAGGCCATGCTCCATGGGGCAAAGATGAAGAGCCAGTACGAACACTAACTAAAGTGCACCGTTCGGAAATCTCATTGACTCGAAGTGAATGGCAGGATGAGAAGCTCCATGCCAACACACTCGAAAAGAGAGTGAAGGAGTTGGAGGTTGA
This sequence comes from Hemerocallis citrina, assembly GCA_017893485.1. Taxonomy (NCBI): domain Eukaryota; kingdom Viridiplantae; phylum Streptophyta; class Magnoliopsida; order Asparagales; family Asphodelaceae; genus Hemerocallis; species Hemerocallis citrina. Next base: position 139,985,669 of record CM030367.1, read on the forward strand.
CGTCATGGTCGGGTCTGTGGACCAGGAGATTCTGATAGGCGAGAAAGAGGCTTGTAAGCTTGTAAGGTGGAGCTTGCAAAGCTGAGGGCTAAGCTCGTAGGTTCCACTGACCAGATAATCGCGGGGGAGGACCGGGGCTATAAGCATCCCCTTGCACACGTCAGTCAGAGGTATCTTGACCTAGATTTTAAAGGCCTATCTTTCGAGCTGGAGCTCGGTAGCACGCCTTTGACCCCTGTGGAGCTGCCTTTTGATGATAGAGACGTTCGACCATCTTTAGATGCTGCTGGCACTACCGACGAGCACGAGGTAGTCAGGGACGAGGATCCTCACTTGTCTTCTTTAGAGGTGTCTCCTTCACCTTAGAAAATTTCTTTTCCCATTGTTTTTTGTATAGATGATTAGCCATCGCCCCTTGTAACTTCCTCGTTTAAAGAGAACTCGTCCAATTTTTTGACAATCTTGTGTTTTGCACATTCGTCCGAGTCTCAAGTTGGCCATTTTGTTGATTCAGATCATAAGGTACGAGCCCCAGGAAAGCGGGTATGAGGTAGAAGTCTGAGCCCTCCGAGGTAGGTTGCGAAAGGCCGAGGACACCAACGTCCGTCTTCGGACGGAAGCAAGCAACAGGGAGGGGGAGTTCGGGTACCATATCAGAAGGTTGCAGGAGGTGGCAGAAGAGTTGGCTCGGTTGAAAGCATCTATCACCGATATTCATTTGTCTCTTGCTCGAGCCGAGGGGAGCGTGCTCCCTGGCCTCATCGGAGGGCAGTCTTCGGACATCGTCTTCAGGAGGATGCTCATGGAGAAGGACTTGGATATATATGGGTTGAGGAATAAGCTCGGGGAGGTGAGCGCAACTTATAGCTTTTTGAGTCCGTTCTAGAGATTGGACCCATATCTAGGGAACCATTCCCAATTGGGAGCACCTCGAGATGCCTAAAGTGGAGTAGCAAGATCTTCTAGTGTTGCAAGATTCTAAAGGAGTGTTGAGTTTTCGAGGTTAGGGGCCTATCCCTCGGGGAGATAAGTGGCGGAACTGGGATCGGGGTATACCGAAGGGGGCCCTGATTAGAGCCTTGTGCCTTGATCTTGTAAAGGCTTATGTAACCCCGATAATGTAACTTGTTTCCCGATAATAAAGAATATTTTGTTCATATCTTGATTTTCATTGATGTGTGCTGGTAATCAAGGTGCTAGGCTTAATGCATGAGCCACGTTGCGGGGAAGCCTGCGATGGCCTCGGGGTCGGAGTGTCATTTTGAGGCATCAAGACGAAAGCCATGTTTACGGAGAAATCCGTGATAGCCTTGGAGTCGGAGCGCTATTTCGAGGCATCAAAACCAGATCCATGTTTGCGGAGAAATCTGCGATGGCTCTGAAGTCGGAGCACCGTTTCGAGGTGTCATGTCCAGATCCATGTTTGCGGAGAAATCCATGATGGTCTTAGGGTCGGAGTGCCATTTCAAGGTGTGAAGACAAGAGTCATGTTTGCCGAGAAATCTACGATGGTCTCAGGGTCAGAGCGCCATTTTGAAGCGCGAAGATGAGAGCCAAGTTTGCGAAGAAATCTGCAATAGTCTCAGGGTCGGAGCACCATTTCGAGGCGCGAAAATGAGAGCCATGTTTGTGTTTGCGTACTTCACGTAAGTGCTCATGTGACACCATGTGCCCGCATAGTGTTCGATATCCCCTTTCTGCTATATATAGTCCCCTTTGTCCTCCATTTCTTATTGACTTGATTCTCTTCTCTATTATCTTCAGCACCGTTGCTTCCTCATCTACGTTTCCCTCTGACAGAAAACCATGGTTTCTGAAAAAAATTTTGAGGGCTAGGTGTGGTGTGCGGCTCTAAAGACCGGGGAGAAGGCTAAGGCAGATGTGGAGGTAAGGACAAAGGTAGAGGTGGTGACGGAGGCTAAAGCACCTAGGTAGAAACGTCCTCAATCCCCGAGGTCAGAGGAACCTTCGAGGAAGAGGAGAACCAAAGACGCCGACCACCCAAGGAACAAAGAGATTGAGGACATTAAGAAGGAGGTCCCAAAGCCTAAGGCCGCATCCTCGAAGGAGGTCATGGAGACTCTAAAGCCTCCCTCACTGACGAAGGTATAGGTGCCTTCCTGGTCTATCACTTGAGGCAAAATTTTCGATCGACTACCCTAATGCGCTGCAGGTGGTCGACCACCTCGCCACTCCCCGCAATAGGAAGGCTCTGGCGAAAGATTCAGAGGACAAGGTTTACACTCGTTTGGCTCAGGCTTCCATTCTGGTGAGGGACCTATTCGTCGTCAGCTTCTTGACCCACATCTTTCTTACTTTTCTAAAAGTGTTCTCATTTTTTTGTAGGCAGCCATCAATGGGGGCAAATTGAGGCGGAGGCTCGATGCGCTTCTTAGGCATGCTCAGGCGGTCGAGGCAGGCGAGAAGGAGTTATAAGCCAGAATACTGACCTCTGGAAGATAATAAAGGGTTGAAGGAGGACATGGCGTGCGAGAAGAAGGCTCAGGGGGAACTGTTGGATGAGAAAGAGAAGCTGGTTGAGGAGAGATTGGCATGACAGACAAAGGAGAAAGAGATGACTAAGGAGTACGACAAGACCGTGCTGCGTGGGATCCAGGTCCAGGACTATGACTGTGCCCTTGAGCATGTCAGAACTAGGTACCCGGACCTTAACCTTGGGGACATTTCTTTCGATGCGAAGATAAAGGACCTTGCCTAATCTGCCAGATGATAGGGCTTTGCTAATGACGATCCGGTCGACATTGCTCTTAGGGTCGGAAAAGCTCCCTCCGCTCCTGCCTTGGAGAAGGGGTCCTCCTCCAAGTAGAATACTTAGGTTGTTTCTATTTTTGCCTTCTTGCGGACTAGTCACCGCTCTTGTACTTGACTATTGTTAATGAATAAAACGAGTTTGAACTCCTTTGCTTTCTACCTTCTGACTTGGGATCATATGTCTCATCCCGAGCTTCCAAGCCGAGGGGCAAAATACCTCAGACCTCCCTTTTAGCGATGTTGGTCCGGGGTATCAGTTTTGTTCTTGCTTTCGAACAATCACGTAAGTCATCACGTGAGCTTGTTTACATCACCCTTCGTGGGAATCGATGTGACTGTAAATCTTGGAAGTTGGCACGTTGACTGCAATAATTGTAGAAGTTTGAAACAATAGAGAAGTATTCCTTTAAAATGCCTATAAATTTTCTCCATTCTCAAGTAACTAGCTCACAAATTCCATTACTTTACTCTTCTGATGACTAAGGTCCCAGGGGGTATCTTGTTGAGCACCTCAAATGGTCATTTGAGGGTCAATGCCGATGAGGGAAAGTAGTTCAGAGCATGATCGGAGTGTGCTCGCCCTGCTTTCCAATCATTCGACCCAGAGGGGATCAGCGTCCGACCGCACTGCTTCGGGTTGCTTGTCACGGGTTCCAAGGTCAGAAGTTTTACCCCCTGAGTCCCAAGAGATGCGATCTTACTTGATTGTGTCCCTTTAGGACTTGGGGGCATTTGGCCCAGTTTGTAATGCCCTGTAATTTTTAATACAATATCTTGAATTAATAAATAATTTTTAAATCAATTTAATTAATTATTTTGAATTTTCGTAAAATTGACATTTTCGCACATGCAAAATACGTGCAAATATTTTCGAAGTGTGAATTTAGAATTTTGAGTTTATGAACAAATTATATTATTTTTATTGGGTATATTTGAATTTTTGGGATTTTTCTGAATAAAGAAAACTACTTTTGTAAATTTTTGGAAGAAAGGGTTTTTTTTGTAAAAAGTCGTTTAAGGGTGAAAATTAAACTTAAAAATTGTTTGGCTACATTTAGGGTCGGCTATTCAGTAGAAGGCTCTAAGGGATTAGATTATATGTATATTTGATTGACTTTTTATTGATTTAATTGAATAAATATATAATTACGCAATATTGAGATTGTTGGAGACTTTATTGAAAATATTCTTCCTGAAGAATAATAGTCAGAAAATTTATTTGAAAATATAATCTTTATTAGTAGATAATAATTCTAATTTTTCTGGATTTTTACGAATATTTTATCGCTTGTTTGCAAATATTACAAAGAGAATGACTTTTGTGCAAAATTACCACTTGGAGTAAAAACTCCAAATTTTGGTTTTTCTGTGCTGTGCATTTTGGCCAACCAAATCAGGAGAGTTAGGGGATTTAATTTTATTTTATTTTAAATTGATTTGATTAACTAATAATTGGAAGGATCCATATATGTAAATAAATATTTTTCTTGAGGTGTATTTTGGTAAACTTTGTAAAACCCTAGAAACCCAAAATTTCGGCCTATATAGGGGCAGCAGCAGCCTATTCCGTGTTGTGAACCCAAACTTTATTTTTTCATTATTTTCTTGGAGTTGGATCGTGGATTTTCGCAAGAAGGGGGAGAAGGCTTTTTCTTTATTACTACTATTGTTCTTCAAGTTGATCTTCAAATTGAGGTGAGTAGTTATTCAAATTTCCTTGTTGTGTTACCATGGTAGAATAGATTGATGTTCTAGGTTTTGGATGTGGATTTATTGAATGAATAGCGTGCATTGTTGATTCCTAATTAAAAGATGAAGTTTTGATAAACTATTCGATGTTTTAATGCAAACAAAATTCTTAAACCCCAAGTTTTTAAGCATGAATGTGTGAATATGGAAAGGTATATACAAAATAATGCATATATACATAAAGAGGTTAGGGGTCGGAGGTCAAAAATGAGGTTTTTTTTGTTTGGGGGGGGGGGTTGCTCTCGAATGTACAGTAACCAGGTATGTTGCTTTTTTTTTTTGGATTTTTGGTGTTTTCGGGTGTTTTTTTTTGTGTGATTTTGTGTGCTAAGAGCATCCACACCAATGGCCATTTTAGGTTGCCATTTTCAAATTTGGCAACCCAAATGGCAAATCCCTCCCACACCAACCTCTCATTTGGGTTGCCAAATTTAGAAATGGCTATTTCTTTTGTCAAATTTGGCAACCCATATAGCATTGCTATATGTCCCATCACCACACCGTTTTCTCTTTTCCCACCAAATTTGAATATATATACACTTTATATATTATTATTATTATTATTATTATTATATTATATATAATATAATATAATATAATATAATAATAATATTATATATAATATAATATAATATAATAATAATAATAAAATATATATATTTATATTTATATTATAATATATATATTATTATTATATAATATATATAATATAATAATAATATATATAACATAATATAATATATATATATATAATATAATAATATATATATATTATTATATTATAAAAAAATATAGCCTTAACCCGTCATTCCCAACGACGGGTTAAGGGACTCTAAATTCATTTAGATCTGCATATAGATCTTCTTCTTCGACGACTCTCTCCCGTTGTCTATCTCTTTTCGTCACCGAACCCACAGTGAAAAAAAACCCTAATCCTTGAACTAAACCCAAGTTAGCCCTCCTCTGTACGCTCCCCATCTTCTCTCCCAATATCTACTCCAAACATTGAAACCCAACTCTCTCTTCCCCTCTTCGAAATCAAATCGAAACCCTAGTTCGGCCCCAAATTGAATCATTGTCTAAATTCGGACTTATTTTGTAAGGTATTGACTATTTCTTTACCTCAGTAGATATATTTGTGTTTATTTTTCAATTTTTGTATACTAAATTATTTAGAAAGTGGGCAAAAAATTATTTGCCTTAGTAGATTGTAGATGTAGAATTGGAAAGACTTTTAGTATATTCAATTGCCGAAAGTTTTTGTTTGCCTTAGTAATTTGTAGAACTAGAATTGTATATACGAAATTATTTAGAAACTTTTCAGTGCGGTTATGGTTGAAAACCCTGCAAATGACCGTAAAAAAATATAAAAATTTGCAAGTAGGTTGGTCTCACGTAGTACAAGCCACCCCAAGTTGTAGAAGTGAGTTTCGACTCACGGTTCGAGAGATACGGCCGCGTATCACTTTTGGCTGAAAAAAACCAAGTAAAGCGGTACACGGCCGTATTTCGCAAACCGTGACTCGAAATTCACTTCTACAAGTTGGGATGGCTTGTGCTAAGTGAATTCGACCGAGTTGGAAAGTTTTATAAATTTCGAATGCCATTTGTGCAGTTTTCTCACGTTCCTCGCATTAGAAGTTTGTGACTTAGAATTTTTTAAGTGCGGTTAGATTAGAAAACCCTTCAAACGATATCCAAAAAATTCAAAACTTTGCGAGTAGGATGATCTCATGTAGCACAAGCAACCCGAACTTGTATAAGTCAATTTTGACTCACGGTTAGAGAGATACGGCCGCGTATCGCTTTCGGTTGGAAAAAAAGCCAAATAAAGTGATACACAGCCGTATCTCTCGAACCGTTAGTCAAAACTCACTTGTACAAGTTGGAGTGACTTGCGCTACGTGAATTCAAGCAAGGTGCAAAGTTTTATTAATTTTGGATGTCGTTTGTGCAGTTTTGTCACGTTCCTCGCATTAGAAGTTAGTGACTTAGAATTTTTTAAGTGCGGTTAGATTAGAAAACCCTTCAAACGACCTCCAAAAAATACGAAACTTTGTGAGTAGGATGATCTCATGTAGCACAAGCAACCCGCACTTGTATAAGTCAATTTTGACTCACGGTTAGAGAGATACGGCCGTGTATCGCTTTCGGTTGAAAAAAAGCCAAATAAAGTGATACACGGCCGTATCTCTCGAACCGTTAGTTGAAACTCACTTGTACAAGTTATGGTGGCTTGCGCTACGTGAATTCAAGCAAGGTGCAACGTTTTATAAATTTTGGATGCTTTTTTGTGGGGCTTTCTCACGTTTCTCGCATTAGAAGTTAATGACTTAGAACGCGTTTAGTGCGGTTATACTAGAAAACCCTTCAAACGACCTACAAAAAATTTGAAATTTTGCGACTCGGATGGTCTAACGTAGATCAAGCAACCCCAATTTGTACAAGTGAGTTTCAATTAATGGTCCAAGAGATACAATAGTGTGTCGTTTTTGGTTATAAAAACACCAAATACAGCGGTACACGACCGTATCTCGCATACCGTGAGTCAAAAATCACTTCTGCAAGTTACGGTGGCTTGTGTTAGGTGAATTAAAGTTACGGTTTTGTGACGTTTCTCTAATAATATGCAAATAAAGTTAGAAAGTTATCATCACATTCCGTAACGGGTTTAGTAGCCCTAACTGTTCTCCTTTTCACGGTTTCTTAGGTATGGACAGTTTTGAAGGAAGTTCTGTTGCCGGAGAAAA
>CM030367.1:139993439-140005588 GCA_017893485.1 Hemerocallis citrina
ATTTGTTCGTGCACAACAAATTGGCGAGTTTTTTCCTCATGTTGACGAGCACCTAAAACCGAAGATTGGTATGACATTTCCCACTCTAGAGGAATCAAAAAAAAATTGTTCATCGTATTGCAAATATGCGAGATTCTCTATGCGTAAGGGTAGAAATAAATACAAGAAAAATGATGTAGTGGATAAATCATATGTTTGTAATAAAGCCGGGGAGTCACCGAATAATCAGAATGAAGCTAGACGAGGAACAACTTCTAAAACGGGTTGCAAAGCTTTCGTTCGTGTCAAACTAAACCTACAAAGTAATTCACAAAGTAATTTGTGGAATCTTTATTCATTTAATGAAGCACACAATTACGAAATTACTTCACCCGGTAGACGTCACTTGCTACCTCGAAACCGTGAATTGACAAATACAGATAAAAAAGTAATTGGTCAACTTATCGAAGCTAATGTCCTTGTATGCAAACAAATTCTATTCTTCGAAAGTGCAAGTGGAGGTAATGAGAAAATTGGTTTCACTGAAACCGATGTCAGAAATCTCAGGAGAGACGAGATGGAAGGTTTAAAGGACACGACGGGCAAATGCTACTTGAGTTCTTTGAATCCAAAAAGGAGACCGATCCTTTATTCTATTTTAATTACCAATGTGATCCCGAAGGGCGATTGTCCCATTGTGTCTGGGTGGATGGTATCGCTAGAAAGAATTATGAAGTATTTGGGGATGTTCTCTGCTTTGATGCTACCTACAATACAAACCGACACGTGATGTTGTTCGTACCATTTGTTGGATTCAACCATCATTGGCAATCAATATTCCTAGGTCGTGGGTTCATCCCAAATGAGAAGGCATCCTCATTTGATTGGTTCTTTGAAAAGTGACGAGGAGCAATGACTCACGATCCGATGAACATCGTGACAGATGAGGATCGTGGAATAACTTCTGCAGTTTCTAAAGTTTTCCCAACCACGTCACATAGATATTGCATTTAGTATATTTTGGATAAGTTACCGCATGAAGTGCGTATGCCGAATAACATTGACGAGTTCAGGGATGCTTTGAAGACTATCATTTATATGGCGGAATATAAAACAGAATTTGAACAGAAGTGGAAAAAATTGATTTCCCAGTACAAACTTGAGAATAACAAATGGCTGAAGAAAAAATTTGAGATCCACGAGAAATGGGCTCCCGTGTACGTAAGAGACTCATTTTGGGACGGCATGTTGAGTACCCAACATAGCGAATCGCTACATTCATCCTTGAAGCACCATACTCCTAAGAAGTACTCATTACATGAATTTGCCGTCATCTTTGACCGAGTCTTAGTAAAACAAAGTCACGATGAACTTAAAGAAACACATCGTAATCGCGAGGAGATGCCAAAATTGAAGACCGAATGGGCTTTGGAGTCACAAATGGCGGGAACATACACACTGAAGATTTTCTACAAATTCCAATAAGAAGTTGTAAAAGCTTATTACTTAATGTGAGTTTAATTGCGAGTATGGATACACCGGATAGTGCAGCTTATTCTGTAACCGTTTGTGAAAATTCAGAACCGGGGAGGGTGATTTCTTATTGTAAAATCAGTCAAATTGCTAAATGCCCTTGTACCATGTATGACTTCGTAGGCATTCCCTGTAAACATCTATTGGCAGTTATTCGGTTCACAGATCACACCGCACTACCCGAGCATAATAGTTGCGATGGACCAGGGATCAACTGACAAGAAGCAGTACACCGGTTCCCAATAGTATGGGCGATAATTTTGCCTCTCGTTATTGTGAACTGACTATGAACTCAAGACATTTGGTCGATTTTGATTGTTCTTCAGAGCGATGGTACAAGTACATGCTCGACCACATGATGAAGAGAATCGAAGGCTTTGCTTACATTGAATCCGGAAATAGCACACCACACGAAGGTAGCGCACAACCGGAGAGTGGTGGACATGCACATGTACATGCACATGCACAAGTAGGGGACCCCGTGCAGTGCACCACAAAGGGGAGGCCTAAAGGGAAAAGGTTGAAGTCTATCAGAGAAGGCCAAAAAACGAAGAGGCCAAGACTTTGCAGGACATGTCTTCGTGTCGTATGTCACGATTCACAAAATTGCCCAAAAAATATAGCAAGGTAATATATCATAGACTAAGTATTTGTTAATTGGACTCAATGAATCTATACTTGTTGTAGTCGATACTAACCCATTATTCTCCCTTATTTAGTGGATCGGTAGGGTATGAAGAAGCTCCAAACGTTGGAGAGAGTGATGATGATGAAGGTGAAGGTTCGTGCTAAGTGGTTTTTCGTGTTATGTATGTCATATCAAACTTTCAAGATAAACACCGAATAATTGCTTACTTTTGTCTTTCGATGTGAAAATAATTATTAATTTCGACTTGATTATTAACCCCTCCCCTTTTTTTTGGTGTAGGTTCGGAATGAAACAAAATCGTGCCCATGGAAAGTTTCGCCTGCATTGAAAACTTCCTTACTTTTGATTGTATATATGTGGTTAATTGAATGTTTCTTTTTGGTACAATTTTTGTATTTGATCAGAGTGTAATCTCTGTATGTATATTTGATCAGAGTGTAATTGGGTAGCGAATGTATATTTATGCTGAAATTTGTAAATTTTGAAGATGTGTGCAATTTTGGCAACCCGAACTATTAGTGATTTTTTTTTGTAATTGTTTTTTTTGGGATGCTGATGTGTATAGATTTATTATTTGTGTTGAAGGTTGTGAGTGAATTTTACGTGTTTGTGCAAACTTACATTTTGAAAATAGAGCCTACACAGACGAAAGTTCTATAAAAAACTCTCTACTTAACCCGTCATCACCAATAACGGGTTAAGTAGAGAGATATTGGCAGGACTCCATACTCTACAGACCAAGTATTGATAAAGTACTGTCAATTTCTCTCTACTTAACCCGTTATTGGGAATAACGGGTTAAGTAGATAGATATTGGCAGTACTTTATCAATATTTGGTCTGTAGGGAACGAAGTCCTACCACTATCTCTCTACTTAACCCGTTATTGGTGATGACGGGTTAAGGTCATCTAACCCGTCATCGTCAATAACGGGTTAAGTAGAGAGTTTTGTACAGAAATTTTGTCTGATAGGCTCTATGTGCTTTTGTTGATACATATACAACTTCACAAAATTTGTTCATTCACAACAACTTCTACAGATGATAATTTGTTCATTCAGCAATTCACATCAATCTTGAGATACTTATAGTTTTGCAGTGTCTTCGCCTTTGTGGTACAACTCTTCAAATTTTCAAAATATAGTTCGGAGAATATAGGGATACAGGTTATATCTTATAACAGCTTTGTACATCAAACATTACAAACTGGCAAATACATGTAAATTGAACATACATAGAATGCATACATAACTCGAGCAAATTGATATTACAAAGTCATTCTTTGACACTTTCACCCAAATTTGCAATTAATTTAGTATACAAGTACATGCTGGGTTTCTTCTCAAAGAGGTAGGAAAGACTGTTGACTCTGCCTTTTTTTGAATGCATAAGTAGCAGTTATCCCCCTACATACAATTTAGTTCACTACAATTACACAGAAGCAGCAATTCTCCAGTTCGTGGGATAGAGTAATAGTGGGTGTAACTGTATATTCAAAGTACTTGACAACTTCTTGATACGCACTTCTCATATTCGTACTATTTGTTGCACGATTGTGAGGTGTGCATGCCAAGAAGTTGAAAAGTACCATGAATATATTGTAACACCCACCACTACTCCTTCCTACGAAACCAGAGAATTGTTGCACTCTGTGTAACAATAGGGAATGAATGTGTATGAAGGGAGGAGAATTGCTACTTATGCATACATTCAAAAAGCCCCAAAAAAGTAGACTAAGGGGAGTGAAGAAAAAAAAGGGCAGAGCCAGGAGTCCTCCCTACCCCTTGAGAGAAATCCAGCATGCACTTGTACACTAAAGTAGACATGCATATGTCTCTCTACTCCTGCATCTTCAGCTTCTTTCTGAAACAATGTTATGAAGAACTCAGTTGAAGGAGACTCTCTTTGAACTCAGTTTTTTTTAGAACTCAAACTTCTTCCCCCTTCAAGAAGAAAAGATTAAAATGGAGACAAGAAGAAAAGATTGGCTCCTCCTACATTTTTTTAACAATGTTATTTGTAGTGTCTCCTCCTTTTTTTTCTTTATTCTCTTCATTGAACTCAAGAGGCATGAACTCAAGAGGCATAGTTATAGGGAAATGAAGAAGGAAGCAACAAGGACAGCAAGCATGCAGCAAACTCTACAACAAACAAGAAGGCAAGAAAACAAGAAGAAAATGAAGACTAGAAGAAAATGTTGATACACTTCTCAATACATTGATATACTTCTCAAAACTTTGATACACTTCTCAAAATGCAGCAACAAGGACAACAAGTATGAACAGCAATATGATACACCTCTCAAAATGCAGCAACAACGACAATAATGTACAGACCAAGTATTCATAAACTTCTGCATATATTTGTCTACTTAACCCGTTGTGGGTGATGACGGGTTGAGTGTACTTAACCCGTCATCACCAACAACGGGTAAAGTAGACAAAGATATGCAGTACTTCCAAAACTTGGTCTGTACATGATGAAGCACTGCCAATATATGTCTACTTAACCCATTATTATGGATGACAGGTTAAGTGTACATAACCCGTCATCACCAACAACGGATTAAGTAGACATATATTGTCAGTACTTTATGCAAACTTGGTCTGTAGATGATGAAGCACTGCCAATATATGTTAACTTAACCCGTTATTGGCGGTGACGGGTTAAGTGTACTTAGCCTGTCATTCTTAATAACGGGTTAAGTAGACATATATTGGCAGTATTAATAATTTTAAATTGTTTGAAAAAAAAAATGTAAAAATGTTTGTTCATAACTTCTTAATATATAATGTAGTTCAATAAATGAAAACAATTTATTATAAATTATTCAAACATTACTTTAACCCTACTAAAACCCTCTAACCTGTTCATAAAATTTTATATAATCACCTATCCACATAAGTTCGTTACACGATTTGAACTTTTAAAGTAAACAAATAAATTTTTATAACATTTACGTACATTCAACGAATTCAGTTTAAAACTTACAGTGTCAACGGGTTACGGCTAGGGTTATAGGGTTATTGTAGGGTTACGGTAGGGTTAGAGTAGTCCTTAGGGTAAAAATAGGGTTACGGGCTGTTGTAAAATCCAACTTATCAAAACTTTGAGTGTTGAAAATGATGAAATATAAAAAAAAACTAAAATTAGAGGAACTTGGTTCACAACAAATACATATAACCCAAATAAATAAATAAAGGTGTACTTAACCCGTTGAACCAATGATGGGTTAAGTAGAGATATTATGAAAATAGGGTTAGAGTAATTTTAAACATTATGAAAATAAATAATATAGTCCGTCATTTGAAAAAGTTTATTACATATGAATCTAACCCTACGAACTACTCTCACCCAAGCTGTAACCCTACCGTAAGGTTAGAGTCTTGTTTAGACTTAGGGTTCGGACAAGGACAAGGTTGTAGGTTTAGAAAAGGTTAGAGATAAAGTTAGAGGAGGTTAGAGTATGTTAGAGATAAGGTTAGAGTAGGTTAGAGTAGTTCGTAGGGTTAGAGTAGGATTACAGTAGGTTTGGATAGTTAAAGTAGGGTTACAATAGGGTTAGAGTAATTTTAAACATTATGAAATTAAATAACATAGTTGAAAATATGAAAAATTTTATTAAAAATTGGAAATAATCTTACAAACTAATCTCTAACCCTAATGTAGAAAGATCTATTCTAACCCTAGCCGTAACCCAACTGTAACCCTAGGGTGCTGCCAAGCCGTAACCCTATTTTTGTAAAAGCAAGTTAACGACTTGTACTACATGTTAGGGTTATGGCCATGTTATACATGTAGTTCAACATGTTGTATAGTGAAATCTAATAATAGGTCGATTACGGACTTGTTCTACATGTGGGGATCTACATGTAGTGCCCATTAAATGAACACTCCATTCCTCGACATAGACTTACCAAAATCTATCTTAGTAAAGGGGGAACTATGGAGAGAAAAAGAGCAAGGACGAAGTTATGGCCATGTTGTACATGTGGTTCCACATGTTGTATAGTGAAATCTAATAATAGGCCGATTACGGACTTGTTCTACATGTGGGGATCTACATGTAGTGCCCACTAAATGAACACTCCATTTCTCGACATAGACTTACCAAAATCTATCTGAGTAAAGGGGGAACTATGGAGAGAAAAAGAGCAAGAACGAAGTAATGGCCATGTTGTACATGTGGTTCCACATGTTGTATAGTGAAATCTAATAATAGGCCGATTACGGACTTGTTCTACATGTAGGGATCTACATGTAGTGCCCACTAAATGAACACTCCATTCCTCGACATAGACTTACCAAAATCTATCTGAGTAAAGAGGGAACTATGGAGAGAAAAAGAGCAAGGACAAAGTTATGGCCATGTTGTACATGTGGTTCCACATGTTGTATAGTGAAATCTAATAATAGGCCGATTACGGACTTGTTCTACATGTAGGAATCTATATGTAGTGCCCACTAAATGAACACTCCATTCTTCGACATAAACTTACCAAAATCTATCTGAGTAAAGGGGGAATTATGGAGAGAAAAAGAGCAAGGACGAAGTTATGGCCATGTTGTACATGTGGTTTCAAATGTTGTATATTGAAATCTAATAATAGGCCGATTATGGACTTGTTCTACATGTGGGGATCTACATGTAGTGCCCACTAAATGAACACTCCATTCCTCGACATAGACTTACCAAAATCTATCTGAGGAAAGGGGTACTGTGGAGAGAAAAAGAGCAAGGACCGAGCAAGAAAAGTACGATTCTACTATTATATTTTTCTCTACAAAGTGGGCACCACATGTACAACGCCACAATGTCAAACCCAATAATATGGGGATTTGAACAAAATTGTGAAAATCACATAAGATTATAGTCCCCACATATGGAACACCACATGTAGAACCCCACATGTAGAACCCAATAAGGGAATAAATTCAGTGCGTTTTAGAACGGAGATCTACAAATATTAACCTAATTAATCAAAAAAAACCCCACTTAGGGATAATATTAAGCTTTACCCTAACCCCAACACATAACCCTACACTAACCCTTAACCCTAGCTTACCCTAACCCTAGGCTAGTTATCAAAAAAATTAACTTTTTGACCACATTTAGTGGTCATGATTTTATATTGGTTAATTACGTGGCAATAAATAGAAATTATTAAAAAATATAAATAATTAAAAAGCATATGAATGTCACTTTGCAGAGTTCAGGAGACAATGTTCGCAAAGAGTGAAGAGAAAGTTGTAGAAAGCATAAAAATACCTTTCTACTTAACCCGTTATTGAGGATAACGGGTTAAGTGATCTTAACCCATTATTCACAATAACGGGTTAAGTAGAGATATTTTGGCAGAACTTCATTTTCTACAGACCAAGTATTCAAAATCTTCTGCCAATATATGTCTACTTAACCCGTTATTGAGGATAAACTAGTCGGATGAAGTAGATCATTTTTTCTTGTTGCAATAGAGGAAAAAGACCGCTTCCCAAATGGGTTAAGTGATCATAACCCGTTGCTCACAATAACGGGTTAAGCAGAGATATTTTGGCAGAACTTCATCATCTACAAACCAAGTATTCAAAATACTACCAATATATTTCTACTTAACCCGTTATTGTTGATGACGGGTTAGGTGTAAGTAACCCGTCATCACCAATGACGGGTTAAGTTGAGATATTTTGGCAGAACTGTATGAATACTAGGTCTGTAGATGATGAACTTCAACCAATATATGTCTACTTAACCCATTGTTGGTGATGACGGGTTAAGTACACTTAATCCGTCATAAACAATAACGGGTTAAGTACACATATATTGGCAGAACTTCAGTACAGGTGTCTGGATGAAAATACAACTTCACAACAACAATTCATAACACAAGAATTGAGAAACTCAATTCACAACAATACAACAACATATATATATATCATATCACAACAACTCAGAAACGCATATCACAACAATATATATGATACGACAAATAATATGACATTCGTTATCAAATACTCATCTCAACAATTTGTTCAACTACATTTCTGTAATGTTTTCAACTACCTATTACAAGACATTCAGTACAAAAATATTCATCTCAACAATAAAGTCGTGTACATGGATCGATTCAGCTATCTTCATGGTTGACTTCCGTGGATGCCCGGTATTTATCTACAACATTTATAAACATAGAAACAAACAGTAGTTCTTAGTTATTTGAACGGAATAAAATCATAAACCAAACAGTAAAATACCACTAACCAACCTATTGTTAGATACTACCTTTTACGACCACGCAGTTTGCGACCACTTGGTGTAAATTGATCAGGTGGGTTCCTCTTTCGTTGAGGATTTCGTCGTCTACCTTCCGTCTCGGGAGATTGAGGGTCATCTTCCCACTACTCCTCCTCATCTTCTTCAGGTGGTTGGTGTTGTTGAACCTGTTGTGGCTCGGTGATGCGAATTCCTGACCTTGTCGTGCTTTTTCGCCGAGAAAGTACCACGTTGGATTTTAAATATGTATCAAGTTGTGGACTTCACCAACCTCTTCAAGACTACGACGACATGGCTTTAGAATCTCCCGCATGATTTCCTTAACGTTCTCAGGTACCTTACTCTTCAAGACGCAAGTAGCTACCCGAACGGTTTCCCATGTGTTTTCAAAAATCATAAGGTTGAAAATTTCGATTTAAACAACATGTACAATAGTTTATCATTCTATCCTTATATCTTAACAATACATGCATACTAAATGTATGAAATTGCGTAAAAAACTACTAACCAAGTTCCGATACGTCGACGCCTTTGGTTGATACATCGGCTGGGAAGAGGAATATGCCGGGGCTGGTTCTTCCTCGGCTGGGGAATCGGAATCTGCACACCGGCTGGTACAGCAGCTTGTGGAGAAACATACAACCGTGTAATGCGCCTGTACTACGTCATGTATACATGTTGGAATGAGCCATCGAACGGTATAGCGAAGTACATCATATTCGGTGTCATCTGATACCGCATGGTGTTCCAGTTTGCCACATGAACTGGGTAAAAATCAGCCCATTCAAAGTTGGGCACTCGACCGGTTCCTCTCACCTCGTGCAATTTTTTATCATAACACCGAACTTCGGGAATCTTTTACTGATATCCGAATTGCCGCATCACTCTATCCGGGTAGTGGAACTCAATAACAGAAAAATTGATAAGTGATGCAGCCGTCAACCAAAGGGCACCGGCCAAACAAACCGGTGGAACCCTTTCCAACCTTGCGGGCGAGTACGGTTCCCAATTGACGAACTCGTCCCACAAGTTATCTAACTCATCTCTATAATAGATCAGTGATTGCCGTGGGTTATCGACCCACATGCGCCGCCCCGCCCAATATATCCCTAAAGGAGGTAACAACTCTACAGCTGGTGGGTCGGCCAACCAATCCGGCGTTGGTTCAATAATACAAAGACGTTCGATGTGGATGCGTTTCTAACTCCAGATTTGCAAAAGAACCATCGAGCCACCCATTTGTATGGCTCCTAATGCACATGAGCACATATTCCTATATAGAGATGCCAATGTGCTACTGCCCCAACTGAAATGGCCGGTAAAACCAAAATTTTCCAACAAGCGTAAATACATCAGCGACACGCTCGCACCAGATGAGTTAGGGAAGATCACTCCCCCAATCATGCTCAAAATGTATGCACGAGCATAGTAACGTATGGATTCATCGTCCGAATTCTCCGTCAAATATCCGTCGAATTGATATTTCAACCAACTAAGTAGAAGTGATTTCCCATTGAAGATTTCAGTCCAGAATTCAACTTTCGCCTTATCTTTTTCATCGTCTAAGGCTTGATCTAATAGATCGGCATCATAATCATCAGGTGTATCTCTGAGGATTTCTCTTTCAACGTCCTCTTTTTTTGGATCAATGACACCTCAACATCGATACCGAGCAGATCACGAACAACTTCTACTCGGTCAAAATCCATGTTCCCCGTCACGACGACCTCATCTATTGGTAATCCAATAATGATTGTTACATCTTGGAGAGTGACAGTCATTTCACCCACCGGTAGGTGAAATGTGTGGGTCTCCGGCCTCCATCGTTCGACCAGAGCTGTAAGTAGAGGTCGGTCAAGCTTCACATTCCCCATAAAGCGAGCTCTGTAGAAACCGGCTTCAACTAAGAACGGAGTGTGATACGGGGATCAAAGGCAAGAAGTTCGTGCTTCCGAAAGTTGCACTTCTTTGCGGACCCAGTCCACACGGATTCCGATCAGTGTCTGGATTGCAACGAAAGTAAGCTGGAGTCCAATGGTCCAGGAGGAGCAATGGATACCGAAGACGAGGGACCGGCCATGCCAGGTGTAGACCCACCAACCTACACGAACAAAGAAAAATATTGTTATTAATGAGACAATGAAACTCATTCGTATTTAAAACCGATAATAATAATCAATCTTACCTCCATCATTGGAGCACCACTAGCGCTACCAGAAGGGCTTCTCGGTCACCTTGTTCTAACCATTTATCTGTGAAAGAAAAATTTAAGCTTAGTTGATACGGGTTACATCCATTTATCTATCAGCAATAAACAAAGCAAAAATGTATCAAAAATGCACAAAACACAACGAAAAATAGCAATAAAATGCAACTTGGTCGAATTCAAGTAACACAAGCCACCCGAACTTGTAGAAGCGAGTTTCGAGTCACAGTTTGCGAGATACGGCCGTGTACCGCTTTATTGAATTTTTTTTCAAACAAAAGCGATACGCGGCCGTATCTCTCGAACCGTGAGTCAAAACTCACTTCTGCAATTTGGGTTGGCTTCTCATAGGTGACACCAACCGACTCCCAAAGTTTCGAATTTTTTTGAGGTGGTTTGAAGGGTAATCTAGTCTAACCGCAGTAAAAACGTTCTAACTCATTTACTTATAAAAAGATAAACTTGAGAAACTACACAAACGGCATCCAAAATTTATAAAACTTTCCAACTTGGTCGAATTCACGTAGGAAAAGCCACCCGAACTTGTAGAAGCGAGTTTCGAGTCACGGTTTGCGAGATACAGCCGTGTACCGCTTTATTGGTTTTTTTTTCAACCAAAAGCGATACGCGGACGTATCTCTCAAACCGTGAGTCAAAACTCATTTCTGAAAGTTGGGTTGGCTTCTTATAGGGGACACCAACCAACTTGCAAAGTTTCGAATTTTTTGGAGGTGGTTTGAAAGGTAATCTAGTCTAACCACAGTGAAAAAGTTCTAACTCATTTACTTATAAAAAGATAAATTTGAGAAAACCGCACAAGCGGCATCCAAAATTTATAAAACTTTCTAACTTGGTCGAATTCACGTAGGGCAAGCCACACGAACTTGTAGAAGCAAGTTTTGAATCACGGTTTGCGAGATATGGCCGTGTACCGCTTTATTGGTTTTTTTTCAACCAAAACCGATACGCGGCCGTATCTCTCGAACCGTGAGTCGAAACTCACTTCTGCAAGTTGGGTTGACTTCTCATAGGGGACACTAACCAACTCGCAAAGTTTCGTATTTTTTGGAAGTTGTTTGAAGGGTAATCTAGTCTAACCTTACTGAAAAAGTTCTAACTCATTTACTTATAAAAAGATAAACGTGAGAAAACCGCACAAGCGGCATCCAAAATTTATAAAACTTTGCAACTTGGTCGAATTCACGTAACACAAGCCACCCCAACTTGTAGAAGTCAATTTCGAGTCACGATTTGCGAGATACGGCCGGGTACCGCTTTACTTGGTTTTTTTCAACCAAAAGCCATACGCGGCCGTATCTCTCGAACCGTGAGTCGAAACTCACTTTTACAACTTGGGTGGCTTGTACTACGTGAGATCAACCTACTCGCAAAGTTTCGTATTTTTTTACGGTCATTTATAGGGTTTTCAACCATAACCGCACTGAAAAGTTTCTAAATAATTTCGTATATAAAATTCTAGTTCTACAAATTACTAAGGCAAACAAAAATTTT